>JALIZH010015658.1:0-23879 GCA_030522465.1 Rhipicephalus appendiculatus
ATGTGCGTGTGTTTGTGTGTGTGTGTGTGTGTGTGTTTGTGTGCACGCCACAGAAGTTTCTTAATTATCGCAATACTGCGCCTAACGCATCGCACGTGCTCCTCTATAAAGCATTCATCACGCTTTCTTTCCGGGAAGAAGAAATGCGCTTCATGAAAGCATAACTCTTCATTTACTGTTCTCATATTCTTGCGTTTTTCTGTCTTTATCAGACACGTAAAAAGGCTACTTTGCCAAAATTCACTTTATTACTTGAAATACATGTCGTCTAATCAGCCAAAGATGCGCAAAGCGTAGCTTTTAAATGCGAAGCATTTCTTTGCGCACTGTAAGCACTTTTGCGTTTCTATCTATCTATCTATCTATCTATCAAGCCGCCTACGTCTGGGTGTTCTCGTGATCGCCTCCTTAACTTGGGGTAGAGCAAAATCTTGTCCCGTACATCCTGAAACCCCTTCCTGCAGACACGTGTGTCATATACCCGTATACCACGGGCCGCGGTATACGGGTATGTGCCACAGGTGTTTAACAATTGATAGCTACCCAGGCGCGGCGAAGACAGTCATTAGTAATTGAAATGCCAGAGCTTTTAGAAAGAACTGACGTCGGCAGCGCTGACCCGACGAATTTAAATAATAAATAATAGAGTCCCAGCAGGAATCGAACCCAAACAATCTGCGTGGCAATCAGGTATTCTACCTAAGAGCCACGCCAGGTCTCGCAACTGCTTTGGAAAAAGACCCTATGCAGGCGCAATGTAGGTTAAGCATCAGTTGTGGTTTCAATGCTGGTTATCTAATTTTATGAACATTACATGCGTGCTCCTATGAGGCAGGCGTCATGTCGGTTTAACGTCAATTATATACTTACCCAAACATCCACATTTGTTAGTCCACGAAGCACTATCCAGTGCTACCATCCTCGCAAGCACAAGTGCAACATATAAGCTTACCGCTTCTGGTGTTGGTAATACCCATGTTCCTGTTGGCATCGTAAGGCAACTGTAAACAACTCGTTATATGAAACATATGGAACTGTTCAACATATGTGTGGTGATTAAGTTCGTCATATCGCAAGGCGTGTGACGCGAAGAGGATGGAGCCAGTGCGGACACAACAAGGCAGTTATATTAGACGACCAAGACACATTACAAGAGGGACAATACCACGGGCCCGTGCACGCGACGAACAAACAAACAAAAAAATTGGCCGCGTATCTGCGTGCTTCGCTGCAAATGTCGTCGAAAGACGATAGTCTTGTGCCGGAGACAGCCTAAAAAAACTAGGGTCTTTAGAATTGCGTACCTAAGTATTTTCTAATAAAGAACAGACGTCCTAACACTTACATATTAATGTTGCGCCTCAGCAATGCGTGATATTTGCTTTTTGATCGAATATATTCACAAATATGAACGTGAACACCAGTTCAAGATTGCTGGGCGTTCAGAAAGAAGTTAAACTTTGGCCGAGGAGCTGAATAGGTTACCGACAGACAAACAGACAGGACAGACATACAGACCAAAATTTTTGCGTTTAAGTATCCCAAGAAAGACTATCGTCTTTAAAACAAGCGCAGTCTTGGAAACGGAAAACCCAGCTTTTTGGACGCATACACTAGAAAAGGAGACGACAGACACACGTGCAGTCTCACGAGTCTGCAGAGTCCGGTGCCTTGCGGGGTGCGGCCCGTTGCTTCGCTGCAGGGTGGCCGGTCGCTTGAGTGCGCAGGCGAACGTCCCGGTGCCGATGGACCCCCGTCTCAGGCGAAGTCGCCAGCAGTAGGCAGCCGCAGCTCGCTAGACGTGGTAGCTGGTGGTTCCGGCGTCTCGAGCACGCTCGCTGTATGGACGACGCCCGGCAGCAGGCTCTCCCAGAACTCGCACCAGGTCACGCCGCGGTCCGAGGACTTCAACGGCTCGAAAAGAGCAGCCCGGCCTTCCGAACCTCGCGCGTAGTTGCGGGTTCGCCCTAGGCTCTCTCGTCACGTCTTGCCGGCGTTCCAACTGCTCTCTTCTCTCGCACGAGCCCCTTCTTTTTTCTCTTTTTCTTCTGCGCGAGCTTCCTAACTGCTTCATTTTGATCCTCTTCTAGGGGATGCCGCGCTGTCGTCTGCTACAACCGCATTTGTTCATGTACTTCACCACAATATGTCTCTGCGTACAACATTTGTACATATCTTTAGCGTATTTCGTAACGTCTCGCTCAAGAAAAAAGTTACAACCCAGTCACCTTGCCTCCGCAGGCTTCTCATTACATCGATTCCCAAAGTACTTGGGATCTGCCAAAATTTTTTGTCATTTCATAGGGGAAGTAACATTACGGGTGGTCGATATATCCACTAGGTAGAGTAGCGTTTAACTGAACAATGCCATCTTCTCAAGCTATACAAAATAGTAAATGGTAATGCTCCCATTCTTCATAAGATTTACAAAAGGGCTGCGGAAGTGAGTCTGATTCCCAGTGAGCCCCAAGCCCAAATGTATTTCCTGGGTGAGTCTGAGTGAGCTCTACACTTTTTTTTTCCGTGCTATGGTTCTACTTACTCAACTTGAGCATTACTATCAGGGATTATGACTTGTGGCTCTATGAAGCACACCATAGAGCACTGTTGATGTGTATAGCAGAAACGGGCCTTTATGTGTATATTTAACTATGTATGCCGTTGGGCAAACTCTCGAAATAAAAAAAAAAGCATTACTATCAGCCTTACGTAGGCTCACGTTTATACTCACGCCGACTCACGCGTACTGCAAAGCACCAGCGTTCATACACCAGCTGAATATTTATTGATCAGAGGCGTCAGTTACCGAGGAGCGAGGAGGAATGCCGTGACCTCCCCCCCTCCCCCAACCCCCGAAAACAATTTCCTCGGAATTCGTCATCCAAATACTTCATGTGAGTCATATCTTTCAATAAAAAAGTGCTTACTGGATTACAACGACTTATATATCATATTTGAAGGTACGAGATCAAAAGGCGCCAAGTAGAGCACCGATTACGCGAGATATTGGTGTTAAAGAGCATTGACACCAAGATCGAAGAAGCCAATTGTGCGCTAAAGGAATCATGAGTCGGTTCACCCAGACTCACTTAGACTCAGATAGAGCCGTGAGTCTAAGTCTGAGTGAGTCCAGCTGGAAAAAAATTTCGAGATTCTGAATCCGAGTGATTCCGGCTGGGAAATAATTTAATGAATCCCAGTCCGAGTGAGTCCGCTTGAGGAAAATTTTCTTGAATCCCAAGAGCAAAATATATTTCATGAGCAAGTGAGTTCCAAGAGCAAAATATATTTCACGAGTAAGTCTGAGTGAGCTCCACATGTTTTGTCGAGCTATGCGGACGACGCAGCCAATGGAGAAGTTTAGCGTGACGAGGACGAACGGATTTTCGCTTCGCCTAATGATATACAGCTTTCGCTGTAAAACCTCAGAAATGATCATTAAGTTGCCTCGCTGCTACAGCCACAGACGTAATTAAGAACGGTATGACCGAGAAGGGAACTCGGGCGCAGGCTGTGAAAAGCCACAGGGACACCGATCATCAACCGGAAACTCGTAGGTTCCCCTCATGCTTTTGCCCAAGATGACCTGGAGGAAAAGCCATATTTTTTTTCTTCTCATTTGTTGTATTGATACTACCCTCAGCCCCCCCTCCGCTAGCTTTCTGCCCCTAACGTCGCTTTACACGACCTCCCGAATCAGAGGCATGGCAAGCTTTCTGCACATCACCTGGTTTCGCACTGCCTGCGTGATCGGCCCACCTCTGAACAGGCGACAATGTCATGTGATGGTGTCATTATGTGGCGCCACGATATCTGGCGACGTCACAATTATTGGCTTTTTGACGCCTTCATTACGTCATACGGTATCCATCACTACCATTTCCTTCATGCTATACACGGCTACGCTATGCTTTAGCCACCCCCTCCTCCCTTCCCTCTTCTTCACTCACATCTCTTCTGACCAACACTTCACATTATCACTCCCTTGCTAAACTATACTGTACGCTGCTGTGCTGTGTTTTACTCTCGCCCTTCACCTCCTCTCCCTATATCTCTCCTCCTAGCCCAGACTTCTCTTTGTGGCCCTTGCTATTCCGTAACATACGTGGCTATGCTAATTTTTTTTTCCCTGCGTATATATCGCCATGCTATGATTTACCTTCTTCCCTCCTCCTTTCCCTAAAGCCCACCCTCACATCACTCATCCTCACTCTCAATTTCCTTCCCCACCATTTGTTATACTATACTATATATAGCTATACTAAGTATGCTGTTGCTTGCGTCACGCAGATGACTGCAGATGACATGAGACGACAGCCGGGGCCCAGAAAGGGCTCCGCACTTTAAAAGCAGCATATCAGGCATGGTCACGCCAAGCTTCGTTTCCCCCTTTTCTCGAAAGGGGAATGCTTCTAAACTTGTTTTAATGAGCACTTTGACTAGGGCGAGTTGGTACATACTCGGATAAATTCAGCGCGACTTGGACGAGGACAGGGGAGACATAAAACACAGACAGCGCTCGTCTGTGTTTTATGTGTCTGCTGTCTTCGTTCAAGTCGTGCTGAATTTATTCGAGTTTGTTTTTATTGTTAGAAGTTTATGTCATCGGGATCTGTCTCCTCACCCCATCATTTGGTTTCCGGCTCACCTCGGATGACATCCTGGCTCCATGGCCAATCTAGACGAGATCGCTCACTTCTGAGGGCGCGAACTTACTCGCCGCGCTGGGCAGCTTGGGTAATCTTCGGACACCAACCTAGGGTCTTTAGGGGCATTCCCATAACTTTCAACGTGAAAAACCCTCTAGAGCACAGGCATTGACCCTCTGCATGCTTCAAGCGAAATCATCATCATCATCATCATCATCATCATCATCATCATCATCAGCCTGTCTACGCCCACTGCAGGGCAAAGGCCTCTCCCATGTTTCGCCAATCAACCCGGTCCTGTGCTTTCTGCTGCCACGTTATACCTGCAAACTTCTTAATCTCATCTACCCACCTAATTTTCTGTCTCCCCCTCACGCGTTTGCCATCTCTTGGAATCCACTCAGTTACCCTTAATGACCAGCGGTTATCCTGCCGACGTGCTACGTGCCCGGCCCATACCCATTTCTTCTTCTTGATTTCAACTATGATATCCTTAACCCCCGTTTGTTCCCTGACCCACTCTGCTCTCTTCCTGTCTCTTAAGGTTACACCTATCATTTTGCTTTCCATCGCTCGCTGCGTCGTCCTCAGTTTTAGTTGAACCCTCTTTGTAAGTCTCCAGGTTTCTGCTCCGTAGGTAAGTACCGGTAAGATGCAGCTGTTATATACCTTCCTCTTGAGGGATAGTGGTAGACTACCATTCATGATTTGATAATGCTTGCCGAATGAGCCCCATCCCATCCTTATTCTTCTAGTTATTTCACTCTCATGGTTCGGCTCCGCGGTTACTACCTGTCCTAAGTAGACGTACTCCTTTACAACTTCCAGTGTCTCGCCACCTATTGCAAAGCGCTGTTCTCTGCCAAGATTGTTCCACATTACTTTAGTTTTATGCATATTAATTTTCAGACCTACTCTTTTACTTTCCGTATCCAGTTCAGTAATCATAAGCTGTAATTCGTCTCCCGCGTTACTCATCAATGCAATGTCATCAGCGAATCGCAGGTTACTGAGATACTCTCCATTAACTCTTATCCCTAACTCTTCCCAATCTAGGGCCCTGAAAACCTCCTGTAAACACGCGGTGAATAGCATTGGAGAGACCGTGTCTCCCTGCCGTACGCCCTTCTTTATTGGGATTCTGTCGCTTTCTTTATGGAGGACTATAGTGGCTGTGGATCCGCTGTAGATTTCTACCATTATGTTTATATAGGCTTCGTCGATGCCCTGATTCCGCAGTGCCTGCATGACTGCTGATGTCTCCACCGAATCAAATGCCTTCTCGTAATCTATGAAGGCTATGTATAGGGGTTGGTTGTATTCCGAGCATTTCTCTATCACCTGATTGATAGTATGAATATGGTCTGTTGTTGAGAAGCCTGTACGAAATCCTGCCTGGTCCTTTGGTTGATTGAACTCGAATGTCGTATTAATTCTGTTAGCAATTACTTTTGTAAATAGCTTGTAGACAACAGACAGTAAGCTGATGGGCCTGTAGTTTTTCAGGTCCTTGACGTCCCCTTTCTTATGGATCAAGATGATGTTGGCGTTCTTCCAAGAATCTGGTATCGTCCCCGTAGAGAGACACTTCGTATACAGGGTGGCCAGCTTTTCTAACACAATCTCTCCACCGTCTTTCAACAGGTCTGATGTTACCTGATCCTCACCAGCGGCTTTGCCTTTTGCATTCCCTTTAGGGCTTTCTTTACTTCTCCTGTCAATACTGGCGGGATGTCAGATTCCTCTGGGCTATTATTGCTTCTTACGTTATCATCCTGACTGTTTCGGCTGCTGTACAGATCTCTGTAGAACTCTTCCGCCACCTCAACTATTCTATCCATATTGGTTGTGACCTTGCCTTCCTTGTCCCTTAATGCATACATCTGATTTTTGCCTATGCACAGTTTTGTCTTCATAGCTTTGAGGCTTCTTCCGTTCTTTAGAGCATGCTCAATTCTCTCCATATTATACTTTCTTATGTCGGCTACTTTACGCCTATTGATTACCTTGGAAAGCTCCGCCAGCTCTATTTTGTCTGTTGCATTTGAGGCTTTCATGGTTTGACGTTTCTTAATGAGTTTTTTCGTCTCTTGGGATAGCTTACCAGTGTCCTGTCTCGGCATCGGCTCTAGAAACGCCAGAGAAGAGTTACTAGTGGAATTCGCAGAACGCAACAATTTACGGATCTTGAATACCTTCTACAGAAAACGGGCTACTCCTAAGTGGACGTGGAGGAGTCCTAATGGCGAAACTAAAAATGAAATAGACTTCATAATGTGTGCCCACCCGGGCACACATTATGTACATTATGTACATTATGTACAGGATGTGGAAGTAGTTAACAAGATCCGATGCAGTGACCACAGAATGGTAAGATCTAGAATTCACCTAGACTTGAGGAAGGAACGGCAGAAACTGATACGCAAGAAGCCGATTAATGAACTAGCTCTGAGAGGGAAAGTACAGCAATTCAGAGTTTCACTTCAGAATAGGTACGCGGCTTTAACCGAGGAAACCAACCTTAGCGTTGACGCAATGAATGATAATCTGACTAGTATCATTAAGGAGTGTGCAGTGGAAGTCGGGGGGTACAGTCGTTAATGAAATCATATCCTAGCGTTTATTCTTACAGCCAGTTCATTGAAGGCCTTAATTCAACATGCCCATATTATGGTGCGGCTAGCACGTGAGATCACATGCTCTCGCAGTGCCCCTCATTACAATGTTTGCAACGCACGATCGAAGAGGAATGGAAATCTGCGCTCAGAAATTCTCCATCAATTCAGGACCGTCCAGAGGGCCCGCAATGCGGCGGCGTGACTCGGCCTACCCGTCCGAATGTGGGCGCGGCCCACTGCTCTACCGTCTTAGGTGCTAGCGTTCCTGAGGACCAGAGTTGCCGTTTGGTGGATATGAAAAGGCGCCAGAACTCACGCCAAAAGTAGCCAATGTAGCGATGTCATTTGGTATTATCGCCAAATTTCTAGCCAAATACAACACAAGCGGTATTATCAACACTGTTAAAAATCTGGACCCGTTTACGTAAAAAGCTGAAGGTAAAAAGGTGCCGATCACTTTTCCTTTTCCAAATTATAACAATTTCCTTAAACGGAGTCTCTTTAAGGATGTCGTGCGTAATGTCCTTTGAGAAACGTTGTACGTAATGCCTCCGTAGGAATGTCATACGTATTGTCTCCTAGAAATGTTGTACGTAAGGCCTCCGTCGGAATGTCATACGTATTGTCTCCTAGAAATGTTGTACGTAACGCCACCTTTGGAATGGCGTACGTAATGTCTCCTAGAAATGTTATACGTAATGACACCTTAGGAATGTGTTACGTAATACGGAAATCAGAGCTAGTTCGTAATGCATTGTAAAGTAGCGCAAGAACAAGGACACAAGCGCGATGACGACACAGGCGCTATTGTAGCGCTTGTGTTGTCTCGCTTGTGTCCGTGTGTTTTTGTGCTATTTTACACTGTGTTACATGTCTCTTTGAAGATGTTGTATGTAACGTCTCCTAAGAATTTTGTATGTAATGAGGAATATGGTATGTGCCAAATAGTGCATTTTGTAGCTTTACAGTGACAAATGTGCACCCCTTGACACTACACTGTACCTAAAAAGTTCTAATAATCAGTGCTGCATGGGGAAGGAAGTTACGGTGCTTTACACGCAGCTACCGCTTGGTTATGTACTGATGCCAGCGGCAGCTGCTACTTGCGGTGAAGTTGTTAGAAAGAGGACAAATGCATTATGCAGTGATGGTGACTAAAATTTACACTGGATGTTTAACACAACAGTCATGAGAAAGGACATGCGTGTACACATTTCCCCCGTTAAAACGTATGTGAGGCTACAAGTGTCGTTATATTTGGTCTGTTATTTTCACTGAAGTTTTCTGGCACCACATACAAAAATTGTATGTGGTTTCACTTCATGAAGTCGTGGGTCTGACAAAATATCAGAATGAAACTGGTGAAAACACTGTTGGATGCCAATTACAAAGAGTCTGGCAATTCAAAGATATATTCCTGTTCAGCTCAATAAATGAATTGGCCGACCAAATATAAAAACGTTTCAACAGGGGCAATGTGTAAATTTGAGCATTTGACGAAATCTCGTCTTGTCGGGATGTAATGGCAATGTAGAAAGAAAAAATAATGGGCACCAACCAAAAGGTTGTCAAAAATAAAATGACGTTTTGGGTGAACAAGGCTTCCATGTGGAAGCCGAGACGTCATTTTATTCTTGACAACACCTGTTTGGTTGGCACCCATTATTTTTCTTTCTAGTCCACCAGGGGCAATGTGTACATACACGTCTTTTCACAACTATTGTGTTAACATCCAGTGGAAATTTCCATCGCCATCATTGCGTGATGTCTAACAACTTTTTCGCAGCAAGGTAGAAGCTTCCGCTGGCATCAGTCAATAACCATTGTGGTAGCTGCATGTAAAGCACCATAACCTTCTTCATCACACACCTATTATTACAGCTTTTTGTGTACAGTGTGGTGTCAAGTTGAGCACAATGGTGACTGTAAAGCAACAAAATGAACTAGTTGGCACACAGATTTTTCTGCAAAGGTTGTAGCATTCACTGTGCTTCCTACAAAGTGTGAAACAGTATATAGGTGTGGTGGGAAGCAAGTATACATACTTCTTGCCAAGTAAATAGTGAACATCCCGCTGCTCTGAACGCACAACGATGAGGTTTATTCCTCCAAACCATACTAATAAAACTATTCGCACCATGGCTCATCTGAAAAGAGAAGAAACAAAAAAAGATCAAAACACTTGAACCAAAAAGAAAGAAAGCAATTTTTTGCCAAAATTGAATTTTGCATCTACCTTGTAAAAACAAACGAGCCACACAGCAGAAGGATTTAAATTTTGATGCATCCGCAGCATGCCCAAACTCATAAAAGGAAAGGGCCCTAAAACCCCTGTACAAGTGAAATGTAATGTCCACATAAATAAAATCCAAATGACTTCTGTGCAGGTGACATTAAAGAGACACCAAGGGGAGACGAGACATTACGTTCAGCTGAAATGCTTGATTATCATACTGAGATCAGACATAAGTAACTGCTCCAGCAAAGGGTGATCTTGAAAGCTTGAAAGCAACGTAAAAGTGAAAATACGATTTTGCACACTAACTGTTGGCCACGTGCAATGGCCATGAACAGATTCAAACAGAGACTGGCTTAGAAGGAGTGTTAGTTATTATCAAAAGGGCCAAATTAAAAGGGTTAAAGAGGAGAAAAAAACACATTCTGTGACATTTAACCTTTCTGCACAAGACAAGGCACATGTAACATGAAATAAGCAAGTCAAAACATAAGCAATGAGCCATTGCTAAGTGCACATGGTTTCCGCTCCCACGACATGCCAAGGACAGCGTTGCGAATCGACCTTCACTGATGTTTTCACAAGTTAACTCAAAATGCACGATGAGAGAGTGTCATAGACAGCATCATAAGCTCAAGGCAAGCATGTCGATGCTACCCAACTTTCTCTTGCAGCATACTGTGTAGCACATTATTAAACATAACACATTCCATTCGGAGTTCATAAGCCATGCACGCCCCTGCTCGTCAGGCTCGAGAAACTCAATGCCTGACAATGGAATCAATGTTGCAGAGGCTCCTGTTTTTATTGATGAGGACTTGGCTTTGCAATGCACTGACTTATTCCAAGTACTGTTGCAGTATGCAGCAAAGCTAGCTACACAACCTCCCAAGAGCATTTTGCATTCTGTGACACTCACACTGACATGCTGTCTAGCTTCCAAAGCGATAGTTTCATTGTCATGTTCAGTTAGGTATACCTTGTATAGAACTCATGTCCTACTTATTCTCGCTCATGGCTGGGTCATTCCACGCCAAACGTCCCAGCCATTTTGGCGACCATCTCAAATGTATTCGAAAAAAGTCATGCTGATTTGCTGCATTGATAACATTGAATTGCTGGAATATTACAGTGAGAAAAAATATTTTGGTCACGTGGGTGCCTTCCGAATTTCGCAGAATGTTGTCTGGGCGTTGTTTGTGAGAAAATTTATTCTAAGAGTGTCGTTTGTTGTTTTTACACCAAATTTGGTTCACATATTAAGAAAAAGCGTTTGTGTAAGGTGTTTGAAGCTGAATATTATTAGTGCTTGTTTTCTGCCATACACGCCTCCAAGAATTTAGCCAAAATGTTCTATGTTTGCATATTTTTCATTGCAATATTACGCCTTGTATGAATATCTGAGCCATGAAAACTTAGTCTACAAAGGTATATTTTGCGCAAGAAATATTTTCAGACCCCCTGAAGTTTTTAATTTTTAGGCAAAAAGTCACAAATTTCAGAAAATTGTCATTTTTGTCCATATTGTGATGCAATTTGAAACACGTGGTGCTCCAATCAAAAATCAGCTTTATACTTCAATCGAAAGGAAATGAACAGTTATTCTTATGTGGCAAGTTCTATCATTACCAATTTTTGTTTTAAGGAAGGAAATAATTTTTGAAGTTTCCCATTGACGGCTAGCTTCTCATTTGGTCATACGTACCAACGTTTCTAGAACCAGGTCAGTTTCGCAGCTCCCCATAGACGCTTGCTCTCCGAAATGGATGCGACGGCCGACGCAAGAACTAGCGGCGCTGCAGTTCCATCTTGCATCATGCCTCGCGCGTCGTGAGGCGTGATAAGGTGCGTGTTTGGGCTAGTTGGTACTTCATTTGAACAGCTAAATAGCACAACTTCAGGGACAAAAGACAAGAGAGTGCGACACACACAAGCGCTGACTCCGAACTGATTGATGCTATGTTCAACACATGTTAGAATATCTTTCTGGGGGATCGAATAATATAGATCTTTGATGTCCACTGAAAAACCTGACACTTTAGCCCTGTGATTCTGCTGCAAATAAGTGACCACTGCCTCTGAGTTTTTGGTGTGGAACGGGTCATCAATATTAAACAACTTGAGCTTGGTCTGCAAAAAGCTTGTGACAGACTTCTGCCAACAGTCACTTTCAGATACAATAACCCTTAACGGAAGACCAGGTTTATGCGTTTTCGCTGAGAAAAAACATTGCGAGGCACATCTTATCACTTTTCTCAATAGACCGCACGAGAGAATCCAAGTGAAGTTTCTGGCACAACTTCTTTGCTTTGGGTTTACACTGCCTTAATGATACATCCTTGCATTGACGGAACACCGAGTCCACTGTTTCTTTAGCCTTCTGCTCAAAAATACAGTTCAGAAACACTGTAAACCCACCTTCTTTGTCGGAGGGTAGAAGGCACATATCTTGATCCTTTAAGTATGAAGCTACCTTCTTGACAGGTACCGTTGGCATTGCCGACTTGTAACGACGAAGCACGTCAACGCCGCCAGAGTTCCTTTCTCTTGTGAGACAAGTGGCGAACCTCGCGTCCGAGGACAAAGCCAGATGTGTCTCGGAGGGCGTTGACGTGCATCGTCGTTACAAGTCGGCAATGCCAACGGTAGCTGTCAAGAAGGTAGCTCCATACCTAAAGGTGCCTTCTACCCTCCGACAAAGAAGGTGGGTTTACAGTGTTTCTGAACTGTATTTTTGAGCAGAAGGCTAAGGAAGCAGTGGACTCGGTGTTTCGTCAATGCAAGGATGTATCATTAAGGCAGTGTAAAGCCAAAGCAAAGAAGTTGTGCCAGAAACTTCACTTGGATTCTCTCGTGCGGTCTATTGAGAAAAGTGATAAGATGTGCCTTGAAATGTTTTTCTCAGCGAAAACGCATAAACCTGGTCTTCCGTTAAGGGTTATGGTATCTGAAAGTGACTGTTGGCAGAAGTCTGTCGCAAGCTTTCTGCAGACTAAGCTCAAGTTGTTTAATCTTGATGACCCGTTCCACACCAAAAACTCAGAGGCAGTGGTCACTTATTTGCAGCAGAATCACAGGTTTTTCAGTGGACATCAAAGACCTATATTATTCGATCCCCCAGAAAGATATTCTAACATGTGTTGAACATTGCATCGATCAGTTCGGAGTCAGCGCTTGTGTGTGTCGCACTCTCTTGTTTTTTGTCCCTGAAGTTGCGCTATTTAGCTGTTCAAGTGAGGCGTGAGCTCACGCGTCGTGAGAAACGCGCAACGCGTCTCAAGCGCCTACTCAGTGCGCGTCCTAGCTCGCGCCGGCAGGTGCGTCGCCTCCGCGATGAGCTTCGGCAATGCGCCATTGGGAGCAACGCTGCGTTGCCGTAGCCGATCCCGGTGGCCATGGTATAGCCATGGCAAGCGAAGCAAAATGGAACAGCAGCGCCGCAAGTTCACGCGTCGCCCGCGTATGCCGGCTCGCCAGCGGAGCTGCAAAACTGAATGGTTCTAAAAACGTTGATACGTACAGCTTCCTGGTTGAAGCTCCCTGTGTCGTCAATGGGGAAATTTCAAAAATTATTTTCTTCCTTAAAACAAAAATTGCAATGATAAAACTTGCCATATGAGAAGAACTCATTTGCTTTCGATTGAGGTATAAAGTTGATTTTTAATTGGAGCACCACAGGTTGCAAATTGCGTCTGAATGTGGACAAAAATTACGATTTTCTGAAATTCGTGATTTTTTCACGCAATGTTTAGAAACTTGAGGGGTCTGAAAATATTTTTTGCGCAAAATGTACCTTCTGTGGAGTAATTATACATTACTCAGTTATTCATACATGGCGCAATAGTGCAATTAAAAAAATGTAAACATGGAACATTTTGGCTAAATTCCTGGAGGCGTGTATAGCAGAAAAAATTACGCGAATATTATTGAGCTTCACACACCTTACAGAAACACTTTTGCTAAATATGTAAACCAAATTTCATGTAGAAACAAGAAATTAAACTCTTAGAATAAATTTTCTCACAAGCAACACCCAGACGACATTCTGCGAAATTCGGAAGGCACCCACGTGACCAAAAATTTTTTTCTCTGCGAAATATTACAGCAGTTCACTGTTTTCAGTGCAGCAAATCAGCACAATTTTTTTCGAATACATTGGAGATGGTCGCCGAAATGGCTGGGATGTTTGGCGTGGAATGACGCGGCTTTCTTTTCTGTTCATGGCAACTTTGAGCTTGGTTGCTTAGTATGCAGACGACGTGACAAAACACCCAGAAACTCTTTGCAAGAGCTGTTAAGGTGCAGACTAGGCTGCAGGCAAGTTGCAACGCTGTGTGTTTGAACAATATGACATGCCCTTGCTGTTACATACTGTTTCCCCGTCTTGGAGTTCTTCACTAAATGGGTGCAATAGGTTTGTCAGCTGGGTGAGCAAAATAGCGCACATTTTGACAGGAATGGAGAAAGCAACAGGGCACCAGTGCTAACTATAACAAATCTTTATTGGAAACAGCAGACAAAGACATATGTACAGAAATGGGTGAGGTGAGTGTGCATGTCACAGAGGCATGACTGCAAACCATCTGAAATTGGCACAAAGGAATGCAAGTTGCTTTTTGGGCAAACTAACAGAAGGTGTGCTAACACACCGTGTGCCCAACCACTCGATCATTTCGGCTTGAGTTACCTCAGGAATAACTTTTCATTTTTTGACAATCACGTCAAATTCATCAAATTCATGCTGACATTCACACGAGCCAAATTGCATGGCTATAGGACCGTCTGCGTTTTTCTTCACTGCCACAATGCTCTCTTAAATGATCATTAAGGCACCTAGTAGAGTGGCCACTTTTGAACATTCTACAATTCAGCGAAATCAGATAAACTGAATGGTATGCACATGAAACAAACTTAGATCTATGTTACTTTCAAAGCACGTCACCGACGGCTCTTTCCCAAGCACACTAATTTTGCAAAGGCTGAAAAGTTCTCGAAGGGCTCTTAACAGAACAGATACATCAATGTGACCAAGAATTTTCATGAGATTAAGAGCAATCTCGTGCATGTAAGCCACAACATTAAGTCTCCTGTCAGTGCACTTGACAGTGCGGGCACACTGATAGGATGATTTGTGAAGTAAACTTCTTGCCACTGTTACCTGTAGCTTACTTAAATAATCAGCTTCCAGCAATCAAGTTGCCTTATTCCCAAGTGCCTGAACAGTCAAAAGCAGACAGATTTTCAACATAGCATTATGGAAGGTCATGTTAGCAATGCTCCTGTCTACCAGCCTGGAATGCGATGAAACGAACAGCATCAAAGGATTGTTCGCTCAAGGTTTATAACAACAGCAGGTGCAGTGACGGCTACAATGAAACATTATCTCGAGAAATCTTAATTATCCCTCAACAAGAAGCCCAAATGTTAAATCCAGAAACACCGGGCACTCACGTAGTAAAAAATGCTACAAGCACTCGTCTCAAGAGAGTTCGAGTGATTGTTAATGAAAAACAGACAGGCACCCACAAATACGATGGCCTTTAAAACGGTAGTATGAGTAAGACTGTCCACTGTCAAGTTTGCCTAAGAATAAATCACTATGAATGGGAGCAATGGAAAAATCATTACATACGCCTTGCTTTTGCAAGCGTGGAATAGCATTCCATTCAATGAACATAAATATTAGATAAAAGCCTAGTGCACAGGTTCTCAGCCATGGATTTTGGTGACGTTGTGGGCTATTAAAAGTTGAGGGAGCCCTTGCAGTGAGAGTAAGGCGAGGGGTCCTAAATTAACACAGCATGCAGTGTGGAATAGGTGCCTTTTCTTTCTCCATGGCAAAGAACGGTCAAACTAAAGTGCCACACCTATTTGATTTCAACTGCTTGTCAATAATTTGTGCGGTCTGCAGCGACAATTAAGCATGTTTTCTCTTCCATTATGCAAGCCTGGGAAAAGCATGCTTGCATGCATGTCGTATAAAACTGCAACCAAAGCTTTACAACCATCTCACAAACAAGAGGAGATGTACCTAAATTGGCTCTGCTACAATTAAATGATGCTATGCAGTAAAACATACCAAAACTAAACAGGGGCCGCTGTCACGGGGGATCATGTGCCTGCAAAAACCGCGTTTGTTTCTGTTTTCGAGGATGTCACTTGCTGGAAGCTGGTTATCTGAGTAATCTACAGGTAGCAGTGGTCGAAAGTTTATTTCACAAATTATCTTCCCGCACTATCGAGAGCATTGTTGTAGCGCCTTATATGCATGATGTTGTGCATAATCTGAGAGATTGCTGGTCACGCTGACGTACCTGTTTTGTTTAGTGCCCCTCAAAAATTTTTCAGACTTTGCAATAGTAGTGAGCCTGGGACGGAGTGGCTGGTGACATGCTCAAAGAAACATACATCTACGTTTGTTAGATGTATTGATCATGCTGTGTATTGGATCACACTGTGTAGTGAAATGTTCTACATTAGCCATTCCACAAGATGAAAGAAGACTGTTGCAAACTAGGGTCTTCTGGCTATGCACTATAGCACGTGAGGATGTCAGCCTGAATTTGATGAAGTTGACGGGAATCTGAAGAGTAAAGAAAGCGCAGACCTTGAGACAACAGGAGCCGAAATGATTGAGAGGTTAGGCAAGGGGTATGTTAGCACGTCATCTGTTAGTTTGTCTGAAAAGCAACTTACATTCCTTATTTTTTTCTTTCTTGGGATTTAAAAACAGCGCCAACTAGCCCAACTTTCGCTTCTAGTTACATTCCTTAGTGCCGATTTCAGATTGTTTGCAGTGATGCGGTGTGACACGTGCACTCACCTCACATATTTCTCTGCTGTTCCAAATAAACATTAGTTGATAGTGCTTGCGTCATGATGTTTACTCTGTCACTAAGTGTGCACTATTTTACTCACATTATGCACTAACAAGCCCAAGCTACTTTTCTCGACTTCATTTCACAATAGGTCATGAATATCTGAACTGCCCATTTGCAGACCAAGAAACAAATACCTACCGCTTAATATGGACTTGTCCAGGCCTATGGAAGAATGCTCCCATCTTTCACAGCAAGCTCTCCATCGCTTCAATCCTTTGAACAGTCCGTCGTCTACACTGGGTACATGCATAATAAACATTCCATCAACTTCTGCACAAGAGAGGCCTTACAGTACAGAAGTAGTACATACCAAACATGATAGCTAAACACAGATCTCTGTTGATATACCAAAATTTGACCTTGAATGATCAGTTCAGGATGCATTTAGAGCAACTATGAGTGGAGTAACCAATTCTGCAGACAAATGCAGTTATGAATTTTATGTCAAGCTTTCCCACACTAGGGTACTGAAAAAAGGATGAAAAATGCAGCTTGCCAAATAAGTAATTTGCACAGAAAACTCAATCAGCACTCACATCACATTATTACATAAATCAAAGTGTGCTCTCTGTGCACAGTGGATCGTAACATGCCAACCTTATTGTATTTCATCATGAATGTGAAGATTTCAAGATAGCTCAAGATTTAATAGAAGTGTAAGAACACCAGAGGGTACAAGAAAGATTGAGCACTATGTTATTTTTTCTGTGACCTCTGCTGCTCTTGCACGGTTTTAAATCTTGGGTATGTTTTGCCAACATGCCCAGTTTTAAACTCTTCAAAAAACCAACATTCTTGCATTAAAGTCATTTGATATGCAGGCTTCGTCCTGTTCACTACAAGTGTCTTCAATTCAATGAGCCCTTAATTCACCTCACTTATTTCGTCCTTTCATAGCTAGGGTGCTGTCACGGCAGACTTGAGGCTTCAGGTTGTATACGAGGGTTCATTGGCCAGTTGCCAATGGCCACAAGTGGCACTAGCGTGCACTGCTGGGATTACACACATGAGGTGCTTAAGGGGAAAGATGGGACAACTACCACTGTCGCAGCCCCACTGGTTCAGCATTACATGCACTATCCAAAGGTTGCAGATCCAGTCTCTGGCAGCAGCAAGTCTCTTTCATTGACTTTAATTTCTTTGAATTTGTCATAATACCCCACTACAATTAAAACTAAGATATTCGCCCCTACCTTGGCTTCATTAACAGTTTGCTTCAGTACGTTGTGCCTAACAAGGAAAACGAGCCCTTCTTTCATTCCCCTTGTGTCGTCTGTTCAATGTCAGTGCTTGGCACGCCACAAAATCATAATCGCATTCTTCAGAATTCTGTGACGAGAAAACATGTAGATATATCAAAAATGACATTCTCCAATTATTAACTGTGTTAACTGCGTTAACTAATGCAGCACTATCGCCACTGTCATTCAATGATACATCTTGGTTGTGAATACTGCAAATAAGACCCCCCCTTTTGGCTTCATGCTCCCTTAGCAAAACACAAATGAAAGCAAAAACTACGGTACCCCACAATCACATAATGTTACTGTTAGAATAGCACAGCCTGAACCGTTTATGACAAGAAGCTTCTGCAATAGCGCTACTTCACTATTAAAAGAATTGATATTTGAGATAACATGTTTGGTTCATCAAAGAGATGTAATGGCAGGGCTAATAATTGACACCATTTTTTCCCAGGCAAATACAGCATGAAGCACAGCATGCAGTAGCTTAATAAATTTAACTGAACTGACACACACCTCTGCCAATAATTTATATATACATGCTTTACTACTTCCAATTAAGCTTGCAGTTGTACATGCACACTTACTGTTACTGCTGGCACACTAAATGATTCACAGAAATTTATTGCCTTCCCTCAAGTTTCCTGCCCAACTAAATCAAAGGTCTTAAACATACGGCCCATGTATCTCTAGCCAGCAGCCCAGCTTTCATACGACTGTCCTCGCACCATGTTTTCTTTGATTTATTTAATAAGTTAATAAATATGTCTGTGAGCTACATAGCCAGACTAGACAAAGCATTTTTTCTTAAGGTACCCCACGCAGTCAACTTATGCTTGAGCATAACCTTAAAATAAAACGATACTTCACTATCGGCGCTTCGATTTCGGTCATTCTATAAGCTATATTGTGATGAGTTTTGGTGCCTCCATATTGGGCTGTTGTTTTGCATCTTTAACAACTAAACAAACAGTGCTACAGTGCAATGCATGTGCATGAGAAGTTTGGTTTGTGCATTCGACATTACATGACCTAGTTAATTCACGTCGCCATATACAATTTTTTTTTATTCGTTTAACAGCCTCTGGTGGCATTGCCGTTGCGTCTTATGTAAAATTATCTACACATCAGTGTCGATATGTTTTTCTAAATCTGACATCAAATCTCTTATAGAAATGACAAACATAGTGAAACATGCTGTCGGAGAGTAGGTGAAGAATATGAGAACCGAACAGCACTTGTTTGCGAGCAGCTCGGTGAACTGCTGTTAGCTCCAAGCTGTACCTCTGCATTCATTCTACATTCTGTAAATAAATGCGTTCCATTGCCACAATTATGGTGGAGGCGCGGGGTATACTTTTGTGAAAAGCGGTACGTTCAGCGACCTCACCTCCGTCAGCCGCATCGGCTAGTTTCCCCGTGGTGGAGATGAAAGCCGTGGCCAGGACAGTACAGATGGTGACTGAGGCTGATGCGTAGTGGCAGCTCAAGCTGCGCACAGACACGGATGGGTCACTCAGGATGTTCGGCCAGTAGGCATGCTGCTCGGCAGCTGGGTAGGTGGGCCATTCTGTAAGTAAACACGTCCCATCGTCAACAATACGATATATGGAAAAGGCCTTCTTTGAAATGGCAACGCTAACCTACAATTTTCTAACACACAGACCTGTCACGCAATACCGATTTTGGTGCATATCACGCTTGCGACACGGCTGTGAGCGCACCATGAGCGTGGCATGTAAATCATGTTGTACATGACATGGATGTCATGATTTTCATTTTACCATCTGTCATTCGTGTTTCTCATAAAGTCACGTAGCACAACACCGAATTCGGTGTACATCAAGCTAGGGAACTAGGTAACCATAAGCACCCCATGAGCACGTCATGGAGGTCATGCTTTACATGACATCAATGTCGTTATTTCATATCACCACTTGTCATTTAAGTTTGTCATACAGTAACGTTACGCAATGTCAATTTTGCTGAATAAAAAGCTAGCAAAACAGCAGTGAGCACACCATGAGCGTGTCATGTAAATCATTACATGACATGGATGTAATGATTTTCAATTTACCATGTCATTTATGTTCGTTATACAGTCGTGTCGTGCCATAGGAATTTTGTTGTATATCAAGCTAGCGAACTGGACGTAAGCGCATCATATGCGTGCCATGAAAATAATTCTGTACCGGAAATGCATATCATGATTGTCACGTTATCACCTGTAATTAATGTTGGTTGTACAGTCACATCACCAAATGCCAAGGTTTGGTACACGTCAAGCTGGCAAAACAGCCACAAATGCACCATGACCATGTCACATATGTCATGCTATACATGACATGCAGGTCATGATTTTATTATTACTACCTCTCATTTATGTTAGTCATGCAGAAATGTTTTGACATACTAATTTTGGTAGATATGTTGACGAAACGGCCGCTAGAGCACAACGGCCACGGCATGTAAACCATGCCATTCATGACAAGCAAGACATGATTTTAATGATATGACTAGTCATTTACGTTCATCATACAGTCATGTTATGCTATACCAATTTTGGTATAAACAGTGATGCTACCGAGGTCTTATGATTTGGAGCAATTTTTTGGAGCAGCAAAATTTTCATTTTGGAGCACTTTGGAGCAGCAAAAATTTCCATTTTGGAGCACTTTGGAGCAGGTAATTTAGCATCTGGGAGCACTCTGGAGTGCTCCCAGATGGAGCAACTGGAGCAACTAACATCCTAGAGTACACTGGAGAAGCAAGTTGCATTTACATTCAAGGACCTGAATAATTATTTTGGGGCTCTTGTGAAGAGCTAGAAATATTTCGATTCATTGCAAATCTCAAGGAACCAATCATCTCAGGAACACTCCCTATTTCACTCGATGATGCAGAAATGAGGGCGTCATGCGGTTGAGCATTTTGGGACAACTTGTTCAGCGATTATTTTCGTAGCATAGAGACACAATACCGGTTCAATAAAATCGTACTTTATGAAATAACATTCTAAATACATGTATGTGATAATCAGCAGACATTGTAGACAATCGCTGCGACGTACAACAATGCCTCAACACTAGACACTCACACTGTCCCAAATGCATTGCCCTAAGACAACTCCAAGGAGAAAGAGAGGTTCTTTTTCTTCACGATCGATTATATTGCTGGGCGTGACATGACGTCACTTAGCTAGCCTCATAAAGCCAACCTCCTCCGACACTCCTTTCCCTCTCTCTGAGGCCTCTCTGGGCTGGAGCAACAGCATTCTCACAGTGCTTCCGGACTATCGTTTGCGCATGCGCAGGGTTGCCCGGATATGGAGATACGCTTCAATCGAGCTTCCGCGCTCAGCGGGAGCGCGGCCACGCGCGCCGTGTTGCATCTAACAGTGGCCGCGACTGTACATCGGCCTGCAAGAGGTGTTCCGGAGGTCTCTAGTCATCCAAGTCGCCGTACGGGTCTCGAACACAGCGCTTGCGGAAAGCTTTTAGCGAGTGCGCGGACTTTCAAAATGGTGACCCCGCCGCTAGCGCTTCTCGCGGATGACGTCAAGCCTTACTTCGTATAACAATACAATTAGTTGGTATCGCATTCACTGCTTCGAGCTTAAGCGAAACGAACAAATTGTATTGTTACACGACGCAAGGCCAGCAGCTATTTGGGACCCGATCTCGCGTAACTAAACAGAACGCTGGTTAATGGGAATATGGCCACTCCAGGTGCCGAAGCGGTTTTCGTGTTGTCCGTTCTTTAAACGCGAAGCAAGCGTTGAAAGCACAGCAAGATTACGAGCAGTCTCATCATGCCTCGAGATAGCGCGCGCCAGCGACTGCGCCCTTCGAACGACGCAGCCTCCCACCCGCCAGAACGAAGCGATGGATGCGATTTTTAAAAAATAATTAGAGGGCAAACACACGGCACATTCACACACGCACACACCCAGGCACCAAACACGCAGTGTGTGGGCGTGTGTGAATGTGCCGTGTGTTTGCCCCTCTAATTATTTTTTGGAAATCAGCAACCAACTAGCCCAACAACGAGTTCTTTTAATATGTGAATGCGATACCGTGATTTTATAATTTTTTTTAACCATCAGCTATTGATCCTGGAAAGCGAGTGGCGGAGGTGTAACATTGTATCTATAACTATGGTGTTCCCAGATTTCATTCCGCGATGTCCAGAAATAGACGTGACAAACATTCTGGCGGCACGCGTGTAGTTATTAGTGAAAATTGGTTTAATTACGTGCAGTACGACTCTTGAAACGAGCTATCAGCAGCGTTTCTGGAACGGACGATGTCCACCGATGAATCGCCGCCACATTTACACGCTACCGATTGGCCAAAACGCCACGAGCCTCTGCGGAGAGCGTGTTTTTTTGCCTTTAGGCCGACTTGCACAACAGAAGCTGCATCGGCACCGAGCATAGCATCGTGGATTACTTGGCACGCACGCGCGACTACTGTTTATTCAGGCGAATAATTCTTGGTACGTGATTGTGACTTTGGCCGCCCCGAGAACACACTGCACATGTTTTTAGGCGCCGGCGTGGCTATTACTGGTGATATACGACCCCCCCCCCAAATAAAAAATAAAAAAAAATCCGAGACTTGGCGCAGTTTGGCGCAATTTCCGTTGATATTATCAAGATGGCGCAGTAAATCTGATTTGGCGCACTTTGGCGCAGTTGGCGCAGGAGTGGAATCACTGTATAAATCCCATTAACGACACGGTCCGGAGAGCACAAAGTCGTAGGCGGCTAGATAGATAGATGCGCTCAAAGTCACCGAAGTTCGTTAAGAAATGCTCCGAATTTAATAATTGGGTTTTTACGTGCTAATACTACGATACGAGGCACGGCGTAGTGGAGGAGGGCTCCGTAAATTTACACCATCTGGTGTTCTGCGCTGACATATTACACAGTACACGGGCCTCTATCATTTCCCCTTCATAGAAATGCGACTGCCGTGGCCGAGATAGAACTCGCGACATTCACGTCAGCAGCCGAGCACCATAAGCGCTACACCACCGCGGCGGGCATGATCTCGCGAACACAGCGGAGCAAGATGAACACAAGGTTTGAATGACAAACACACAGCAACCACTCTCTGGAAGTGTAAAACAAACATCATAGAAAAGCAAATATACTACCTGTAGCACAATTCATACTTGCCCATCAGACACCTTTTCTTGCACATCATCGCTGCTGTCTGAACACGCCACCCGGGCTGCCTTACCTGCATAAATGTCGTCACGCAATAAGATCGCAAAGTTACGTAATTTGGCGACTTGCTTGAACTCGCCTACGTATCCGCTGAGGCGCACGCTTGTGCTTTACAGTCGCCGTCGTCGTCGTCCGACAAGGTACTGGGCCGTGGACTGTCACAGTAGGGTGCACTCGAGTGAATCACGCAATAAACGTGCGTAATCAAGAAACGTCGAAAGCACGCGCTGATCACGCAGCACTGAGCGCGCAGACAAAGCTACGAGTCCGTTGAGGCTACTACGACACACCACAGAACACCAACACAAAACCTGGGCACACCTCTGTACACCCGTTCCATCCAGCTCGCGATAGATCTCCAGTCGACAACTAACAACGATGATAACCACGCATAATATCGATAAACACCGCACATACACAAGCGCGGCACAAATATCGCGGCACCGCTGACATTTTTTTTTTCGTGCTGAACGTCGGTTCCGCATACGTGGTTTTGGTTTGAAGTGATTGGCTCACGTACAGCACGTGATTTGAACACATCCCCAGTCAACGATTGATAACAATCATAAGCACACATAATATCAACAAACATTATAATTATACATGCACGGAGCAACCTTATTATTCTTTCTTATTTGTTTTTCTTTTTTAAGTGTGGTCTCGCACTCACGTCTTTACTTTTGGTGATTGGCGGGTGGTTTTATGTGTTGGCGCGGCGGGGATTTGAACTGAGTGAAGCGGGATTCCCTTGTAGCGGCTTTGGGCTTGTTGGAAATTCATGACAGTATACTCGCGCAGGGTATCAGCGCAGTGTGTCGTCCTCTTTCTTGTCCGTGTGTTCTCATAGTAGTAAACTGTCATGATTTGAACTGAGTTGCGGAGTGCACCGTCCTCCTTGTGTTTTTGTTCTCACTGTTCACCCCTTCTTTATCCTGCTCTTTCGCCACCTTGTTGACCTTGCCGGCTGCCTGTGCGACGCTTCAGGACACGCTGCACCTCACGGCTGTGACGATCGTCA
>JALIZH010015659.1:0-84507 GCA_030522465.1 Rhipicephalus appendiculatus
CTTCGTAGTTTCAGAACATCAGCGAGAGCACCTTCACCAGATATTGCTGTTAACTATATCTTGAGTTTTCCTTTCTTATTTGCGAGACTGGTTATTGCTTATTTTTTTCATGCATATCATAAGTAGTGAACATGGTGCCCCTTTACCTAAATTTTATGCTACTTTTAGATGGTTCGGTGTTTATGTGAGCATGTTGTTAAATACGGAAGATAATTTCGAGATGTTTTGAATGTCCTCAGTAATCTTCGGGGTCCATACCTGTCTCCTACTCATTTCCGGACTGCACTTCCGTTTAGATCTCAGCTTTTGAAGTTTCCAGCTTGCCACTTCCTTGATGCTGTTGCTGATAACGATCATTAGTTATGCCTGAGCACTTCATGGGCGTTTAAACCACAGACTTGTTGCGCAATTAACATGTTTTGACCCCTTGTGCGCTTCTGCCGCGCAATATTACATGCGTTAGGGAAACTCCACACACTACATGGATGCCATCCGTAGAAGCTTCCTTTCCCCAAACAGTTTTAAACACTAGCGTGAATACATGCTGGCCACGCAGAAGGTCTGAGTTCGATTTAACTCCAATAGCTGATTATTATTGTTGAGATATTTACATCTTCCGCAAATTTTCGCTCACAGATAAAGCGATTTTGTCCTGCCAGATCACCAGCGAGGTCAGTATATACAGTCCCGTCAAGTTGGCGCAATCCTATAGCCGCGCGTCCAATCCAGTGGCTTGTAGAAAAGCTGTGACCGGTCTTACGACCACAATTTCACTGTTGGCGTCAGGACAAAGGCCCAATACAACCTGATCAGTTAACGGCGTATTATGAAATAGTTGAGTAGAGAAAATCAACTTGTGTCGTTCACGTCCGAACACTGGGCAGGTGAAACATGTGCTGTAGGGCTTGAAGTACTTGACAGTGATCATAATTGAGACCCGTGTCACTGCAGCCGATGACATCTGCATGACGTCTTGTGAAGACCACACCAAGACAAATCCGGTGAATCACACTTTCGACGCATTGCTTTAATTTACCAGGCCTGCGGAACCTCATTTCCGGGTCCCATTTGTGCAACCACCGGTGTTGTTGCTCCGGTTTGGTCCAGTGTTCAAGTGTGAAGCTGCGCATGACGCACCGAAGCCGGGATTCCATGTCTGGTCGCGAAAAAAATTGCGCACTTCAGGTGCACTACTCAAGGATCTTTTAGTGACGAAGCACCTTAGGGCCGAAGCTTGTCCGTCCGGTGTCCGTCACAGTACGGTACAGCACCGTGTAAAAGGTTAACAAAAGGTTCATAAGAACGAAATAAAAGGCTGTTAACCAGAACATTATTAAATGCCAAGAAACCTAAAAACACCGACATTTAAGCACCCATTAATTAAAGCATATGACCGAACAAAAGGTTAACAAAAAATAAAAGGCTGTTAATGAGAACAAAATAAAAAGCCACAACACCATTAAAGCACCGACATTTAAGCACCCATCAAGCATAGCATAAAAGCATATGGCAAAAGAGGTTTAACAATAGACTAATTTAAATCCTAATTGTGACAGAATAATATAAAACACCAACAAGCACAAACCCTGTATACAGGTCGGCGACTTCAACGTACGCATTATGTACCATAGGACCTAGCTTTGTCGTCGACTCTCACTTTCCGCTGTCAAGGTATATAAAAAACCGTTGCTATAGTCGAAACATATGTGTGTATGTGAAGAAAAAAAAGGTTTACAATAGACGAACATGAATCACAATTGTGACGAAACAATATTAAAAACCTACAAGCACGAATCCTTTATACTACTCGGCGACTTCAGCGTAGACAATATGGACCTTAGAACCTAGCTTTGTCGTCGAATCTTTATGCCACTCTATGTCACTCAATTTACATTATATGGGGCATCACTCCGTAATGTATGGTTAGTGACCCATACGATACAGAGAGCTTCGCCCATTCGTCATGATTGACTTCGTGGAGATGCGTGGAATTTTAGCTTCAGCATCAGTGATGCCAATTTAGCGGATTTTCCGCTAAATCAGGCGGATTTTATTTGATTCTGACGGGGAAAAAGTTTGTCTAGCGGCTAGCGGATTTTTCGACGGGCCATTTTCATACATAGCGGATTTCTGGCGGAAACCTCACGCAGTGCGCTGATTCATAATCGTTGGAAGCATTGCCGAGAAACAGAATACCTAATCAGCGAAACGTACTACTGGTTGGCAAGATCCCCAGCCCGGTAAATTGCATACAAGAAGTTCCACGGTCTCATGAATTGCAGCGATGAACCACTGAACATTTTGCAAGAGTGCAGGACGCGGTGGCTATCCCTCGTCGAAATCGCTGTTTCAAGGATCGTAGACCAGTGGGCCGAACTGAAGATGCATTTGGAGATGGCGAGGCGCACTCAAAAGTGCTACGCGGCAGAAGTGCTGTATGGCATGTACGAGAATCAGATCAATCTGTGGTACTTTCTTTTTTTGAGACCGATTCTGACAGACGTTCAGAGGTTAACAAGGCATTCGAGGCGATAGATGTGAATCAAACAAAGCTGCCGAAAGACCTCATGACATTGCTTTCAAGCTTGCTACATGAAATTGTGATTCCGATAGAGTAGATGGACGTTCTTATGTCCAGACGTGAGGACCACTTTAACCCCAAGCCATGTCTGGGCTACCTCTTTGAGACGTACGTTGACAGCATGAAGGCTGAGAAGACCGACGGGTTCTCTCTAGCAGATGAACCTGTGATGCGAGAAAGATGCATAAGGTTTATTACCACGCTAGTTGATCAAATCAGGCAGAAACTTCCCTTCATCACAGTTCTCCAGAAGCCATCACTTTTATCGGTCGAAAACACTTTTTGCGTCATGAAGTAGCCATTAATTCATCTGCTGGAAGCAATCCTAGTGCCCCCCAGAATCAATCGCAACGTTGCAAACCAGTGGAGCAAAATCGCCCCGCTGCGCTATGAAACATTGGAATTATGCTGCACCTACTAGCCCAACGCTAAACCTTAGTGAACATTTGTAACTTTTAGCCTCATTTATGACGAGGTTGACGACAACCGTAGCACTGAAGCCTCCAGCATTCTAGTTACACTCTTTGGAAGACTCTTTTATATGTTAGTTCAGCTCTCATAGTTTTGGGGAGCCTTTAAGAACGATAAAAGATTTTACCATACGCAATTTCATTGTTTCTTTTTAATAAAATAGGTCCTAGCGGGAAATTTAGCGGATATGTTTTAGAATCTAGCGGAATCTGGCTGATTTCTTATTGCTTTCTAGCGGATTTTTAACGCCCATCGATGGCAACACTGTTCAGCATCTGCCTCCTAGTTTCCCATCACACCGCAGTGCTCAATCATTCAGTGGAAGATGACGAGGTGGCCTCGGCTGATGCAACGTGAAGGAGCTTTGCTATTTCTATAGATATAACAAATAACGTGCCTTGTCTCATGATGCAATGAATAGTTTGCAAAGCAGGTTTGGCATATAAAAAAATCGTCCATGTACGAGGTTGCTCTCCAGAAATGAATGGTATTGCCTTCCGGATAGCAGAGAGATCTGGGGCAATCGAGGAAGTTTTTTTTTTGTGGATGTTTTCTCTGTTCTTCAAACCACCCATTTACAAACCGTCGACATTTGAAATAGTAGGATGTTGAAAATTCCTGGCCCCCTCCCACCAATAAATTATCGGACACTATATCGTCGCTTTAAACCAGAAAGGGTAATCCGGATTTCCTTATCGCCGGCCTTAGAAATGCCATGTAACCCCCTGGAATTACTCCCGCAGTTAAACCCACGTCAACTGTGGTTGGCAGCCCAAGGCGCCCATTTCAAACTCAAGCTGCAATATAACACTTTCGAGGCATTCGAGGCGATAGATGTGAATCAAACAAAGCTGCCGAAAGACCTCATGACATTGCTTTCAAGCTTGCTACATGAAATTGTGATTCCGATAGAGTAGATGGACGTTCTTATGTCCAGACGTGAGGACCACTTTAACCCCAAGCCATGTCTGGGCTACCTCTTTGAGACGTACGTTGACAGCATGAAGGCTGAGAAGACCGACGGGTTCTCTCTAGCAGATGAACCTGTGATGCGAGAAAGATGCATAAGGTTTATTACCACGCTAGTTGATCAAATCAGGCAGAAACTTCCCTTCATCACAGTTCTCCAGAAGCCATCACTTTTATCGGTCGAAAACACTTTTTGCGTCATGAAGTAGCCATTAATTCATCTGCTGGAAGCAATCCTAGTGCCCCCAGAATCAATCGCAACGTTGCAAACCAGTGGAGCAAAATCGCCCCGCTGCGCTATGAAACATTGGAATTATGCTGCACCTACTAGCCCAACGCTAAACCTTAGTGAACATTTGTAACTTTTAGCCTCATTTATGACGAGGTTGACGACAACCGTAGCACTGAAGCCTCCAGCATTCTAGTTACACTCTTTGGAAGACTCTTTTATATGTTAGTTCAGCTCTCATAGTTTTGGGGAGCCTTTAAGAACGATAAAAGATTTTACCATACGCAATTTCATTGTTTCTTTTTAATAAAATAGGTCCTAGCGGGAAATTTAGCGGATATGTTTTAGAATCTAGCGGAATCTGGCTGATTTCTTATTGCTTTCTAGCGGATTTTTAACGCCCATCGATGGCAACACTGTTCAGCATCTGCCTCCTAGTTTCCCATCACACCGCAGTGCTCAATCATTCAGTGGAAGATGACGAGGTGGCCTCGGCTGATGCAACGTGAAGGAGCTTTGCTATTTCTATAGATATAACAAATAACGTGCCTTGTCTCATGATGCAATGAATAGTTTGCAAAGCAGGTTTGGCATATAAAAAAATCGTCCATGTACGAGGTTGCTCTCCAGAAATGAATGGTATTGCCTTCCGGATAGCAGAGAGATCTGGGGCAATCGAGGAAGTTTTTTTTTGTGGATGTTTTCTCTGTTCTTCAAACCACCCATTTACAAACCGTCGACATTTGAAATAGTAGGATGTTGAAAATTCCTGGCCCCTCCCACCAATAAATTATCGGACACTATATCGTCGCTTTAAACCAGAAAGGGTAATCCGGATTTCCTTATCGCCGGCCTTAGAAATGCCATGTAACCCCCTGGAATTACTCCCGCAGTTAAACCCACGTCAACTGTGGTTGGCAGCCCAAGGCGCCCATTTCAAACTCAAGCTGCAATATAACGACGCGCATGACACTCCTAGGTTCGACCAGCAGATATTTTCCACGTTGTGGTCCCACCATCAGGAACTAATGACGCAATTTCCGGCGTCCTGCGTGGTGGAGCAACAAGAAGCAGCAACAGCGTAAGGGACGTTGGACACCATGCTAAGTTCGCGGTTTTTTTTCTGTTGCCCGACGTCGTCTAACTGACATCCCAGACTCGGTTCCGTTTGCACTCTGCCGTCACCTTAGCGTGTTGACATCCGGCACTACTTTTTTCTTTTCCTGGCTTCCTAGAACACTTTCGCTTGTGTCGTGCAGCGTTATGGCGCGTACAACATCCTCAACAAGCCAACGAACGAATACAGTACGTCTCTAGCACTAAAGACATACGTGTGCTCTGGTTAGTTTTTTAGCGTCTTAACCATGTTTTCCGCAGTGTTATGGCACTGTAATAAGAAATCGCTGTTATCTTGCAGTTTTACAGGCCTAAACCGAAAGCAATCGCGGTTATCACAGTTCTGCATCGAACTTGAGATACCTTGTGCAAGAGCATTGGACGGGAATGTCAACAGTCGGCGCAATAAATAAGGCCTGCAAGAAGAGCGAAATTAGGACGAGAGACCCGTGTGGTCTCTGCGGAGGCAAACCAATGACAGTTTTATCCTCGTGGTCTGGCCTCGGTGTAATATATTACATCGAGTGGGGTATCGCCGTGATATGTAGCTATCTTATTTGCGAAGATCACACAAGGTTCTGTCGAGACGTGCAGGTAGAAGAAATGGGCGATGTTTGGACAGAATGTCGAAGGAAAAAAATATTTCCTTATAGCTTACGGCATATCAAGAATAATTTAAGTCACGCTCGTTGCACGTTTTATGATGATGTGGACGTAATAAGTATGTTCTGAGGCCCCAGTAAGGCTGGCAAAGTAAAAGCGAATCTAAATGCGGTGGCATGAAGCTGCCTAATCTCATAATACTTGCGGTGCATACGAAATGTATAGCCCTGTGTAACTTTTGTCATGTTGTGCTTGAAGTAATTACGATGCATCAATAGGCTCTGTTTTAAATATTGTACAAAAAGGAGCAAAAAGTACACCCTCTACTACTTGTACCAGTGATGATGAAAACATAAGAAAAAGTCACAGTTTCGCCACAAGGCGAAGCAATGAATGCGATAGCAACGAATTGGAATGTCAAGCGACGAATGGCAAGCAGGTCGAAACGTGCAGCGCGCTGCTCACGCACATATGATGCACGAAAACAACACGCACAGGACGAGAGCCAACTAACAACGTTGAAAGCTGGACGCTTAAAGGGACCCTGAAACGGTTATTTGAAGCTCTGTCAGCGTTTAGGCTAGAGCGTCATCGAACCATTGGCACCAGAAATTTCGCGGCACGCCGTGTACCAAGGCGGCTGCGGACAATTATATCATACCCTCCTTCTCACCCCTGCCTTGCCTCCTCAACTCATGAGACACGCTGGCATCGCTGGCGATCGCAGAGCTCACGTGAGCACACTCGACGATTTGAGCTTCGCCCAGTGATGACCTCCGAGATTGCACGCCGACAGGTTGCGTGCAATCTCGGAGACCATAGCCCAGTGCGCCCGGCAGCACGCACACCGTCTGGCAACAGAGACATCACGGAGAGGTCGATATCTGCTCCGACAGATGCCGCCACCCTACCAGCCAATTTTTCGTGCGCGCACGCCGCAGCCAATCAGATCAAGCAGCCCCAGTGACGTCGTGCGCACACTGCATGCCCTACTCAGAAGGGGCAGTTGAAAACGCGTTGGGCTTAGCCGCAGTGATCTGCAGCGATTCGCAGCTTTATAGCATTGTAATACATTACACAGTGTACGCAGAGAGCTTAGTCTGTAAATGAGCCTTAGGACTTGGTCTACTGGCCCAGTGTGTTTGTACAAAATCGTCAAAACCGTTCCAGGGCCCTTTAAGCGCTGATCATGCAAAAATGACGCACGAAACGTATTCACAGGTACAGACGAGCGCGAACTAACAAGCGTCAGTTACTTCGCTGTGTTTGAAAAGCGTGCTCTTTTCGCAAACGGGGGGGACTGCAGCGAGCGAAGTGGCCATAGTGCGCTCGGTAACTACAACGCAATCGTTCCGGCGAAAGCCGAAGACGTACTATTCTCCCCCACCGCGAGATAAGCGCGCGCGCTCACACGCGTCTGTCCCCAACGGGACGGGTCAAAGTACACGCCGGAGAGGAGCGCCTGAGAGCGCGCGTCTCGACGAGCGCGGCGCCGAGCTAAAGCCCCGCTGAGCCCGCTAAGCGCGCTTTTTGCGCCATCTCGCTGGTAACGCTGAAAACATGCCTAAAACACGCTGTATTTAAATAGCTCGCCGCTTGAACGTTCAAGGACATGCGCTTTCGTGGCTCAGTGGTTAGCGCCGCGCGCTGCAGGACGAGAGGTCCCTCGTTCGATGCTGCGCGTCGGAAACATTTTTCTGAATTATTTTTCTTTGTGGCTTTTATAAATATATAGATACATATACATATACACGACATGACGGCAACGGCGATGCTGACGCCGATGGCGAAACCCAGCTGAGAGTATCCATATAATTGCTTTCGCAATAATAGAAAGCGCGTTTCTACCTCTGCTAGTGGAATATTGGCCCTTTTAAGTGACAGCGGACAGGGAATCGAGCCTGAGCACTCTTTTATCGACTTGTGTGATGGCACTTGTGATGGACACAATTACTGTAAGATGTAGGCATTTTCTGCAATGGTAATAAACGTTGAAGTGGCCATGTCTGGAATCCGTTTCAACAAACCATATCCAAAAAAGCCGGCAGATCCCACGCACTGTGGGAATCGATGTAATGAGAAGCAGCCAGGAAGGAGCAAATCATGTTTTACATAATTTGCTTTTCATGTTTTACATGTTACGACGTGTCATTTGTGTTCGTCATACAGTCACGTCGCGATATACCAATTTTGGTGTATGTCAAGCTAGCGAACTGGACGCAAGCGCACCATGAGTGTGGCATGTAAATGGCATTGTAGACGACATGCATGCCAAGATTTTCATGTTACCACCTGCCACTTATGTTCGTTATACAGTCATGTCACTCAATACCAAATTTGGTGTATATCAAGCTAACGAACGGCCGCGAGCGCGCCATGAGCGTGGAAAGCAAGTCATGTCACTCATGACATGTCATGATTTCCATATTACCACTTGTCATTTATGTTCGTCACACAGTCATGTCACTCAATACCAACTTTGGTGTATCTCAAGCTAACGAAACGGCCGCGAGCGCGCCATGAGCATGGAATGCAAGTCATGTCGCTCATCAAGTCGTGATTTCCATATTACGACTTCTCATTTATGTTCGTCATACAATCATTTCACTCAATACCAAATTTGGTGTATCTCAAGCTAACGAAACGGCCGCGAGCGCACCATGAGCGTGGCATGTAAATCATACTTTTCATGACAAGTTACTCATGAGTTTCATGATATGACCAGCCATTTACGTTCGTCATACAGTCATGTCACTCAATACCAAATTTGGTGTGTCAAGCTAACGAAACGGCCGCGAGTGCGCCATGAGCGTGGCATGCAAGTCATGTCGCACATGACAAGTCATGATTTCCATATTACCACTTGTCATTTATGTTTGTCATACAATCATGTTACTCAATACCAAATTTGGTGTATATCAAGCTAACCAAACGGCCGCGAGCGCGCCATGAGCGTGGAATGCAAGTCATGTCGCACATGACAAGTCATGATTTCCATATTACGACTTGTAATTTATGTTCGTCATACAGTCATGTTACTCAATACCAAATTTGGTGTATCTCAAGCTAACGAAACGGCCGCGAGCGCGCCATGAGCGTGGCATGCAAGTCATTTCGCACATGACAAGTCACGATTTCCATATTACCATTTGTCATTTATGTTCGTCATACAGTCATGTTACTCAATGCCAAGTTTGGTGTATATCAAGCTAACCAAACGGCCGCGAGCGCGCCGTGAGCGTGGAATGCAAGTCATGTCGCACATGACAAGTCATGATTTCCATATTACGACTTGTCATTTATGTTCGTCATACAGTCATGTCACTCAATACCAAATTTGGTGTATATCAAGCTAACGAAACGGCCGCGAGCGCGCCATGAGCGTGGAATGCAAGTCATGTCACACATGACAAGTCATGATTTCGATATTCGAGATGTTGACAAACACTCGAATATTGACACTTCGAGATGTTGACAAAAGCTTGAAAGAAATTTAGAAATTTAGTGGTTTGCATATGCTGATGCTCCATGATGACTGAATTTTGTAAAGCCCAAAGACAGGGAGGATCTGGACGATAGCAGACACTATATCGCACATTCTTTTACCCGATGCCACCCGGCAACCATGCGCAGCGGAAGGCTGCAACAACTGTTTCCGGCAACAACTATCCACGAAGAACCTTCGTCGGCACTTCTAGAAGTCATGCGTAATTGAACAGTTTTATTGTTGGAAGCTTCATGCCGAGCCACCAAACCGTCTATGCTGGGGTCGAAGGGAGACCGCATGGTTAGGTAAAAACAAATTATAACCCATTACACATAGAAGAGCACACAATACCGGAGCCTCCCCTCCCCCCCCATACACACACTTCCTTCACGACTTTCAATGGTCAGCAAGATGTGGTGTGGCGCCTCCTTCAAACCAATATGTATTCGACCCGGTGGCAACGTGGCGGCTACGCAGGACACCGTGCTCATATGTGAAGGCAGTCCGAGCACAAGGCGGTCCTGCCGTACATATTATGGGCGTGCCCCCCAGAGGACTCACCAAGGGTGCACAATTTCTAGCGATGAACAGCGAGAGATCACACCGCTCAGCCAATTCCCAGAAAACCAACTCCTGGCCTTCCCACTGGCTGAGTACATCCCCAGGAACCAAGGGTTACTGGCCGTCATCTTGACGGAGAATAGTACAGCCTCAGCTGGCGCTACACAATACGTTATTTCCTCCTACTCGTTCATCGTTTCAACCTTCTCTGAACCGTTGTTCTCGGACAGCATCAGCACGGACTCTTTCGACTTGTTTAAAGCGTTCGGCAGCGTCTGGAACGACCTCGAGGAAAGCGTATTCCAAAACCACTGAAATACATGACTGTCATAAAATTTTCCTATGGTCATGATTACCCCGCTGTCTACACTGTTCCATGTCAGCTTTACATATTGCCCTTGAAAGAGATTTTATTCCACCACCACAAAATACATCAGAAAAGCAGTCATAAAAAGTGTTCGTCTTTTTATAGCTGAAAATGGATTCTGCCCCCGCGGACATATAAGATGAGCATATTTTTCACTCACTGGGAATCCTTAGGGAGTTTTACAGAGCGTGCAGCAGTCCGGCAGGAACCAAATGTGCTCTAACACTCCGTCCAGCTTCTCAATGAATTATCAGCGAAGACATCGCCTCAGAAATAGCAAAAAGGATGTTCGTGCACAAAAATAGAGCTTGTTTTTAAACATGCTTTCGTGAACGAGTTGTGACTCTAGACGCATGTACCAATACACCGCAGTGATTCGATAGAACACAAGAGTACGCGACAGAACATTAGACAAACTTCGGCACGCATCGCTCGTTTAGTATTGTAAGTGGCTTCGCAGGCAACGCGCGCTATGCATGCCAGGCATTTCTTCTCCAAGCATACCAAGCATTTGGCTGAGCGGCCGATACCGCAAAGAAAGTCCGCATTCCTTCGACGCGAGTGCGTCCTGCGTGCATGTGTGGTATACTCCTTGCGTATTTTTGAACGCGCGCTTAAAATCTTCTGTTTCGTGCAAAAATGCCTTGCGTCACTGAATATGAAAGACAATTTCTTACAGGCATTGTCATTAGAACGATTGAAGCTTGAAAAATGCAATCCTTTACCTGAAGTCAAGAATCTGATAAACTTTCATTCCGTAATGTATTAATAGCGAGTTTCGCTGTTGTGAAGTGAGAGATTGCCTTTTTCTGCAATTCACTAATTACTAATATACTTAAAACTCAAATAAGCGTCGCCCGTGGTGATGATACCTGAATTGGGCCGTCCGCAACGTTGTCAAATTCAACTCGTAAGATCAGTTACGTGACCAGTGTAGTCAAAGTACGTTTGCAGCAACCGTGATAGACTTTCGTAGCATACAATAACAAGTGCGATATTCATGAATCTGCAGCGCAATTACAGCATTGCGACTAAAGTCGCAATGCTGTAAGAAGAACGACTACATGTATGTCATAGCGTAATAAGACATAAAGAAGCGAAAACTCCGCAGTTAAAAAAAAAAAGAACCTACAATCACCTGCCATGCTGTGTTGCGTTGCTAAGCTCGAGGACCTGTGTTCGATTCCTAGCCAGGATAGCCGCATTTCAATAGGGGACAAAAGCACAAACACCAACGCATTATTAATATGCTCACGTTAAAAAAGCTTAGCTGGGCTCAAATTGAAATGGCTCACACTACGACGTGCATAAAAAGCCTACTGCCGTTTCGGCAAGTGTTATTCCAGAAGAGTTTCTAAACCAATATATATATATATATATATATATATATATATATATATATATATATATAAAGGCACATTTTCAGTGATGCATTTCGCAATATAAGCATCCATCCTGTGAAAAGCAACTGCGCTGCTTGCTGTGAAATGTTATCGTACTGCAAACTTTCTCGGCGTAGACCACATGAAATCGCTGCATTATATTTGTTCCAGTAGAAGAGGGCACTTTAGAATGATTCATATTTATTCATGTCAATTATAATTACTCCCCTCAGACGCAAAGGAAAAACATTGTGCCGAAAATACCTAATTAATGCAAGCGCTTTGTTTTTTAATGTGTTCAGTATTAATAATTAGTGAGTGTTTTTTATTGCGGAAATATTTCAGTTAAAGCGCACATATCTCTCTACAACTTGTTTTCAGTATTGCACATTTTAGAAACGACAGTGCAGCAGAACCGTGTCAGAATGCCCATTCCCTGAACCTAAGCTTTCGTTAAAATCAAAAGGGTTTACTTGGGTAGCAAACCCAAGCCTTTTTTGGAGGTCATTCGAGATGCAAGGTCACCGTAAAATGACCTATGTGCTGCTTTTTCTGATAAAATATCAACGAACATATAACGTACAGCGCAAGATCTGGTTTAAAAAATAAAAGCATACGCGATATCTCTGTTTGTTTATTATTCATGACGAAATGGAGATGTTACACATAAAATAAAGGAACCGGACTCAGTCGAGCTACAGTGCAGCAGCTGATGTTGAAGGCGCGGTTCTCATTAAATAAGTGATAACGTTCTCTCCAACCTGGACATACGCCCTCAGAAGGATCCTACAGGTATAGCTATATTGCAGATAACTACACACATCTCGTTGATTGTGATTTAGCCAGGAGCCTTCCCGAAACACCATTTACACAGGTGGAAATTCAATCTGCGCGGCTACGTTCAGATAATAGGTCGCATTTAAATTTTTAACACTCCTTGCTTTTCTGATTCTGACCCAGCGTTGTACGAGTTTTCACGAGTTTTCTCTCACCCGCTGTTACAAGTGCAGTTAACGCATGAACGAAAGATGTAGTTTTCATCATGAGATACTATGCACCACATGGCCCGTGGGTATCCGCGCGTCCTTTGAGTCGCTGCGCAAGAAAGATAATCTCTTTCGAAATACAAAACGGCAACCGTTTAACACCCTACTAGAGCAACGTTACGTGACAAATGCTGCACAATCAGACGGTGCTCTCAAGCATGGAAATAAAAAAAATTAAATTTTTCAGCGCGAAATTAACACGCACACTAACTGAAACAGAAATACAAAATATGATTAATGAATTCTTAAATATAAAGCAAAAGTTCTGAATTCAATGAATTACGCTGACCATGGAACGTTTAATTTTGTCACAGCACCTCCATGGTAAGTACAGTATTGCCGTGTAATTGATTACTTTGGTAAATATGTGTGGAACGTAATTCGTTAGGTTCACTTGAAGACATTCCCACAGAGTACCACCCGCAGTGGAAACGCCGCAATAACGTAGAGATATACTAACTTTCTAGAGTTATTCTTCCGGGCAAACTCCAACCACAATACCACACGTGTTGGACAGTCAACGGACGATACTGTCAACCTACGCTCCATGTCCACTAAAACATTATTTCGTCGTTTCGGCGAAGTGTTCGTTCTTATTTATGCGTGGACGACATTCCACGAACTACTCACTTGTGTTTATTTTCTTGGGCAGCAAGGTGCCACCCTTACTATTATTTACCGATCCTTCGGTCGGAAAACGGTCAGTGCCCAAGAGAGATGTGAGCACATCGACGACTTTATTTGTCATCTCAGCCAGGCTTGCACTAGCCGAATTTCTTTTGCGAGCTGCTCACCCCTCTTGACGTCGTGTGTACAGTTTTTTGCCTATGTTCAGGAGCCGCTCTTTGTGGATGGAAGGAAGTCAAATAACGCGAAGACATAAGATAGGCCCAAGCGACGCGCATATGCATCCAACCGAGCCTGCACAAAAGTAATGGTATGCAAAAGATGAGTGGCGTAGAAAAAAATGGCTGGTGTGTTAAACCGAACAAATCTAGAAGAGCAGAAGCTTAGTGGAAAAGAATTGACAAATCCTCGAAAAGCGAATATATTGTGAGAAGAAGAAGACGAAGAGACAACGAGACTGTGAACAGAAATAGCGATGAATATGGACGACATATGATACATGTCATAATCTGTCAACCAGAGGAGGAAGCAAGACAACTTTTCCCTAATCCAATAGTGCAGTGATAGGGCTCATAAAATATTGCTGTAAATGCGAGTTTATTTCTCTTTTTTTCGCTGAAATCACAGCTACTACAATATCTTCGAGGTATCAAATTGCGTTTGGGATTGTTCTCTTGTTATATTTGCGTTCACTTTCTCTTAAAAGGACGAGAGCACAGAGACTTGCTGCTACTTCCTATTATGTTCACATAATAACTTCACTCACATTTTTATTAAGAGATAACTTTGGGAATGCTGTCCCGACATGCCTAATGGATGCAAGATCGCAAAGAACAGAGAACCAGAAGTAGGAGGTAGGAAGTCACCTTGTATATCTCCTTGCCTGTCTCCTTCTAGGTAAGTAATCCAAACATCTTACGCTAGAAATGTCTGTAAGCAAGAAATTCTGCCAGTCATATTGTGGCTCGTATGATTAGCAAAGGAGGCTGTTTCACAACAAACAACACGAATGGAAAAGATGGTTTTGTGAATTCGGCCGTGGTCCCCCGTGTTTTCGCGATATTTTGTCTAGTAAGCTTCCTTTGCGCAGTAAAAAAAATCACGTGAAAATGAATTCAAAATATTCTTATTCCGTGATAAAATATCGGGGGGCTTTCTTGTCTGATGGTTCTAATTAAAATTTTCTTATGGTTACGCGTGCTTTGAGGCAACAGCTAGTCTATAGATACATTCAATTAACCATACCACAATGTACCCATAAAAGAAGGCGGACAGGAATTGGTGCACGCATGTAAGGAGCGCGCCGCGTTATTTATAGACGACCATATACAAGGCAGCACAAAGAGCAGGTAGAATTTTTTATGATTTTATTATGAATAAACTCAGATGAAGCAATCCGGTTAAGAGAAAACAATGCGTAGGCTATACCATGATTATTCAAATGTGTGCATAGCATTATTGCCGTTGATTGTCGTCGTTATGTATTCTGCAACTCTAATATTATTTACTGTATTTTTGTGTTTTCTCTAATTACTTCTTATTCAACATGTCATGACGCTGCCCTCAAGTAAAATCACCTCAGAACATTAAAGCACCAGAAAACGCAAGTGTGGACGGGGAGAGCTCGGTGCTGTTGTATAGCGACGTGCGAAGTAAAAATACTGCACGATTTACAAGAATGATACTAACGAACATGCTCATTTTGCGATCTCGTGCTACGTGGCTGCGGGTCGCTACTTCTCCACTGTCGTAACAGCACTCACTGTTGTCATTCATTGGAGGACGGACTACCACCTTAAAACATGTCTATTATCGCATACCTTGCCACACAAAGCATGCTTTAAAAGATATACATCCTACAAGCTCAACATTGTGGCCCGAACATCGCTGCATGATTACGCCAGAAACAAACAGCACTGTGCAAGCGGATGAGCAACAGAAATAGATCATAATATACGCAATAATGTACAAAACAAATTCAACCACCTCCGCTTCACGGAGACCAATTAAACAGCGAAGCTGGTGGAGTTCGCTTCGAAAGGCTAAGGCATTTCTGTGTTGTGCAAGTCTTTCAGATATATTGTATCACTGTTCTTCATTCAAGACTCTTTGTTAAGCTGTGAGCTGGTAGTATAGTTTTATGGCATTTTTACCACTCTGATACACTGGTTTACAAACAAGCCTTCGCTTAAGATTTTCAGATATGCTGTGTTAGTACCCTTTATTAAACACACTTTGTTAAGCTTTGAGGCAGCAGTAGCGCCACCACAATATCATATGTATTATTCCCCCCTTCACCCACCCCACGTGTAGGGTAGCCAACCGAGCTTAGCTCGGTTAACCCCCCCCGGCTTTTCTACTTCGTTTCTCTCTCTCTTTTTAAAGAGCCAAATTATCACGTGACAGTGGTATGACTATGATAACACGCATGCCATTTATTGAACGTACTGTTGCCTTCTTTATTTTCGGTGGCAGTTGAGTGTTGTGGGATTTACCCAAATTATGTAACACATACATGTTTATGACGGTAATGTTCGGCACCTGCTCAGTTTTCCGAATATAGATCACTGTAACGACCAATGTCGTTATAGTGATCTATATTCGGAAATCTGAGCAGGGGCCGTGCTTTCTATCGTAAATTAAGCCTTAATAATTGCAGTACCAGAAAGAAAACTTGGCATTAGTGCATTTGGATGATCCGTGCGCTGCTGCTTCGCTTTAATGAGGAAACGCGCCCAGAACCACGTGAGTGCCGAGATGTCGTGCAGTTTCCTTTTTGGCCGCGGCCTCCGCTGCTGCCGGACTCCTCGCTAAACGCGGCCTCTTGCGGTAGGCGGCCGCGCAAGGTGCACAGCAATTTCTTGTTGGGGACCGCGGCGACTGACCCGCGGAGGCGATGGTGCGGGACAAGTGGACGGGTATTTGTTTGTAAGCGGGCTGCCACAGAAAAGAGGAGGGGCCGGACGAGAGGGCGGAAACAGCCAATAGGCGAGCTGAGGGAATTCAGAAATAGTTCGAACGCACGAAGAAATATAGTATTATTATAGCTGAACATCAATATTTACAAGTATTGTTTTTCCAAGCTTGAGATTGAATAGCGCGATAAATTAAACGATTTAATTGCGTTAATGTCTTGAGTGTACCGTAGGTGGTGTCACAATTGGAGGAGTCATTCGGCAGTACTTTTCCGAATCTATCAGCAAATGATTGGGGTAAGCCAGGCACAAAACAGACTTATTCAATTCTCCGGGCCCAAACGCTTAAGTTTTGTTCCAATCCAAGTCTTCCGGAGACCGTTTTGTATCTGTTCTACCGACAGAACGAGGCGTCCGCCCGTTCCGTGCCCGTTTTGTGGCTATTCTGGCAACTGTTGACAGTCAGACGAGCCTCAATCAATCCCGCGCGGCTCCCTCTCGTCCTCTCGTTCCGTCCCCCCCTCCGTTCTGTTTAGGAAATACCCCCTGGTATCGCCGGGACGAAAGCCTCGGAGATAGAGAGATGTTTCACAAGTTTTCCGGTTAGGGCAGGGTCGTATGCGCCGTGGTATCGTGAAAAAAAAAAGGCTGATTGATAGTCTATCGATCGTGAACACGGCAGTGGTCAGTCATTTTTATGAGACAATGTCATCTTCTGCCGAGGTTGTGGCGGTTACTTGTCTTTTCAGGTTGCGACGTTTCATTGTTGCCTGGTTATGGACGCGAGAGCATCGTTGTTGCGCTGCTATTCACGCCGATGATTGTCCGATCCCCATCATGGATGAAGGTATGTTTAGGAGGGAGATCTGCGCAATAGCGAAGAAGGAGAAGTAGTACTTCAGGCACGCGCACGCCAAGATTCACTTGCCCCCCATTTTCCCGATTGTGCAAGGCGTTCTGAATTTCATTAATTGTAAGAGCGGCTCTTAAATGGCACTCGTCTAATCGATGTTCAAAAATCCCTGTTCACACGTATATCGCGCATTATGAAAGTGAGTCGTGTCATCTTATAACGTGAGCTTATCCCTGCTCCATGACTTCCCACGTAGTGGGTCGAACGGCGCATACCACCTAGAATGAATCAACTAGCCATCATCAGCGCAGAGGGCGCGTGACGAAGAAGAGGTCTAGTTCTGGTGGGCGCCATGGCGAGCAGCTCGACAGAAATTTCCAAGGACCAGCCGTCCGCCAGTCGACCCGGACTGAGGAAGTCCGGCTCGTCCACCAGTGCCAGGAGCATCCTCCGAGTCCCTGAGGGCGCCACCAAGCCGTGAGTCGACGCTAGACTCGATTGGGGCCTCGGGTTGGCACTAAGTGGAATCCACTGGCGTAGCCGGGGGGGTAGAGGGGGGTGTTGATGCTAGGTGCAGGGACACTGTAGTTGCCAGTCACAGCAGCGATCATGTTGGGAATATTGGGATCATGTTGGGAAGCAGATAGCTTGAATGCACGTGTTGTGCCAAAAATACGCATAAAGTTGCGCTGATTTCGCAAGCGTGCCGACATACAATCCGGTGAGTGCAGAGGGAAAGGAGATGGCTTTATGCAATGAATATACTTGAGAAAGAACACAAGTGGGTGATTTGACGGTGGATATCCTGTGGCTGAAAATTGATACCGCGTTTAATTTCCTTAACACTACTATGACGCTGGCATAGTTCGAATAAGTGAACCGTGTTGCTCTGTTTTTAATGGTTTTGATCACCTGTGTTAAATAGGCTTGATGAGGTGACAAAACAGGTGAAGCAGGCTCAAACTGTGGGCGTGCGAATGTGAGATAGGCTTGTTTGCGGACGCTCATAGTGGAGTTACGGAGATATAGATGCAATTGAGCTAATGTTTTGGATGCTTTAGAACAAATAGAAGTTATGTAGGATTTCCATGATAGAGTCAATAATAATACCTAAATATTTGTATGAGGTGGTTCGAGTTACTTCGCTATTGTGAATTTTTGTATGGTAACGCACTTTTTTTTTACATTTTGAATTGTTCAAGTTCAGTAACCACTGAGTACACCAACGGCAAAAGATGTCTAGGTCGCTTTCTTTTAAAATCTGCATGAATGTGTTGTGGGGTCTCGAAAGTTTGCCGCTCTCAGAACACACGGACACGGTTACGTCGTCACGCAACATAACACGGGTGCAAGGGTACGGCCACGCTCGATTTTGACGATGGTGGCTACCGAAGGTCCCTAACGTTGCATTCGAAGATGTTTTTGCTTCTCATATTTCCTCCTAGAAAACTAGGGACCATAGGCAGACCATTGTGAGAAGCATGTCGTCGCCTCATTTTCATTTTTCAGCCGTTGCGAAATATCTTTTGGACTCTAGCAGTGGCGAGGTATGCAGTCATAAATAAGACTTTGCGCCCCACCCCTCCTACTAGGAAACTACGCACGCCTATATCGCCATGAGATGTCCTTCAGGGAGACAGTGTGACCATCCGGGGGGGCGGGGGGAGGGGGGGGGGGGGGCTTATCAGCTTAACATTTCAGAGGAAGAAATGCAGATGCGCCCTTAAATTTCCCTGCTCCAACCCCCCTTGGTGTCACTCCTGCTTCCACGTCACCTATAGCTGTACTCACCTGTCCGAGTATTGATCGTACTTCAGTATGTTCTGGGGTGAAAAGACACATATATCCGCGTGGCCTCTTTTTTTGTTTTTTTCTAGATTAGCCGTGTCTACTTAAACTGAAGACGAGAAAAAACGCAGTTTTTCTGATAGGGACAATATGGTCGACCCATCCCCATGAATTTCTTGCCATTTGGCTCATGTCACCAAAATACCTCGAATCTATCTTGCTGCTAAGATTTTTATAGCCCACTATCGTGAATATTCAGAGGCAAAAATTGGATTTGGCTCTTATAGAACGGAACATTTCATTTCGGCTTGAATTACCGCGTAAAATAAATCGAAATCTCAGTGAATTACTAATATAATATTTTGCGACAAAAAATAACACCATGCCTGTGCTCCCGTCGGAGCCATTCTTTTTTGCATGAGCGTGATGGTGATGACTACACTTGCAGAGCGAGTGGTCTTTCCAGGCAACAGGCACACCATTCTGGACTGTCGGCAGAGTTTTCTTGTTCTTGGTATTTGTTGAAGGCCTTCAAAAAGGATTCAGGTATTCCAGGAATAGAATGGTGCGCAATATCTCCTTTTTTAGTTGTCTCCTGTTTGAAATATACCATCTTGGAGCGAAAGAATGACGCAATACTGTAGCGCAAAATTCTAAAAGAAACTTTAAGAGGCAGCAAGAAGTAGGAAAGTTTGCCCGTGCTCTTCATATTCGAGCTTTGCCCTACAACATCATTTCATTCAGTAAGTACAAACTCGCCCAAGCAAAACTAAGTGTGGAACGAAAGCGCGATAGGAAAGCCACTAGGACACAAAGGAAACATATTGAATTCGGCCATATTGGTTGTTTTGGTCACGATTGTCGACGCAGCGCTGGTTTAATTCATTGAGCTGAGTATGATTCAAGCATATGCTAGGTTTGGCTCATTTTATACTAAAAACTGCCTTTTTGAATTGCGATAAGGAATTGCCCAATTTTATTACAATTGTTTTGAAAGTGCGAGATACTTAGGCATGCTTTACGCGATGGCTGGGCAGAGATAGTGAGAAAAATATTCCGGAATACAGATATCGAAATACATGATTTGGAAGTCTAAAATACAGGTACTGAGATACATTTCTCCTTGACGTAACGGGATATTTCGGATATACATTTGCGAAAAGAAGATAAAAATATTCCAGAATACAGATACAGCTACTGCAATACATTTCATTTCGCGGATGCTGATACTCCGGACGTAGATTCTTAAGTGCAACATGATATTGTGAATGATTTTGCAGCATATTGAAACTTGCAAGTATATCATATCCCTCTAATCACTAACGAACGCCAGTGTATTGATAGAAAGCATACATTTAACACCGAAGGTCTATTTTGCTGAGAATGTACGTCCGTTAAGGGCACTGAGGTAACAGCAGCTTGTCAGTCTGTGTGCTAGACAGCGTTGGTCCGGCTTCAACACAAGGCTCGTGAACTCGCGGAATGGCTGGTCCGCCGAAACAAAAGTTAGGGGTGCTGCACGAGCCCTGAGAGATAGCGACTTTCTCGGCAAGGCTGACTAACAATATTGCCTCCGCGTTTGTCCCCCTCAGTGGCGACGGGCGCTTTACCACATAAACCATTCTTTGCGTGTGGAGAAGCCTTCGCCGCCCTCTCTGCGTCACCGACCGGTGGCGCGTATTTCGCTTGCTTAGCACAAAAAAGTGACCCTTTCCCCATTGCAAACACGTGCATTTATTTCCTGTCAAAAAGTAAAAAGATATACGCGTCCAACAAAGTATTGCGTTGTAATCGATACATCGTAAAAGTATTTCAACACTCAGATACAAATAAATTTTTCAAATGTATCTCGATACAGAATACAGATGCTCAATAGTATCTCTGAGATATTATCGCAATACTGCCCAGACCTGTTTCCCGCTTTTGTGAACTTTAGCAAAGATTCGGTTTCTGGATTTGGCTCTGCTAGAAAAAGAAACGCCACATATGGTCCCTCATGCATTCTTTGCCTACCACAACTAGAACGCGAGAGCCATCTCCTTTTTCTTTAGTCTAATATATTGTCACCCCCCTCAGTACAGCGACGTACAGCTTGACGTCATCACGTGATGGCGATTTTAAATGCGAATGCATTTCATAGTCGGGCTATGTCAGGCATCCGGCGTTGGCGTTGGCGTTGTCCGCGGAGGAGGAGTAGGAGGATAGGTTGAGGAGGTGTGCGCGCCGGCAGGTGTTAGATGTGAAGCATCTTATGGCGAAGCTTAATCCGGTGGTGGTGGTGTACGGCGTGACCGCCCTTACTGCGCATGCGCAAACCCTTTAAAAAAAATAAAGATAAAAAACCTCCTCTCTCCCTCTCTCTCCCCTAGGCATCCCTCCCCGCGGCAACCACACCCTCACTGCGCATGCGCCTCCCCTCCTCTCTCCCCTGCTACGCTCCCCCCCTCTCTCCTCTAGGCATCCCTGCCCGCGCCGTCCACACTCCCACTGCGCATGCGCGTCCCACCTCTCTTCTCTCCTACGCTCCCCCCTCTCTTCTCTAGGCATCTCTGCCCGCAGCGTCCACACTCCCACTGCGCATGCGCACCCCACCTCTCTCTCCTCTCCTACGCTCCCCCCCTCTCCCTCTCTCGCCTGGCGACGCCGACACAGGCAGCGTCTGCTAGCGAGTTTCTTGGTTGAAAAAACCGACTGCTCGCGCTGCACAACCGTTCACTGGCCACCCCGTATATATGGCAATGAATCTTGACCTCCAAGGTGGTGCCGGTGGGAAATTTCTCCTGTGCGTTGTTGAACAATAAAATTCGCAGCGTGCGCGTTAACTAAAAGCGGTCTGCGGCGGAGCTCGGCGGAGCTATATATGAAAAAAAAAATTAAAAAAAATAAATAAAAAAATTAAAAAAACAAGAAAAAGCAAAAAAAAAAGGCGCTGCGCCGTGCTCCCGACCGGGCTGCAGAAATTAGGCGCCTTTTCCTTCTTCAAACCACAACCACCATATATAAATGGAGTGAAGCGCGCGCGAAATGCATTCGCATTTCCTCACGATTCCCTTCGGGGGAGGTGGGGGCTTTTTTTCGCTTTACTCCTGTTCACGCAGACTATCACTATTCGCGTTTGATGATGCATCTAGTGCTTTCGCCTTGAAACTTTTCCAGGGCTATTCCGGTTCCGCCAGATGCGGACGTCAAGTGGAACGAGCAGAACGTCAAGAGCACGTTACCCCCCGCAAGACTACGACCTGGCGAGCCCCGTCAGCCCCCAGGTCGTGTCGCAAAGGTACGCACGCGTTCGTCGTTTCACGAAGAAGATAAAAAAAACTTGGAAGACACTTGAGCTTCGCCTTCAAGAGTACAACGTGAGAGCGTAATCGGGCCCCGTCGCATCACCTCAACTGCTAGCGCGGCTTCTATTCTCAGTGCATGTCTGAACCGTGCCGTAAGGAAACGAACGACTGTGCGTGTCACATTGGCCCTTTCAAACTACAGTGGAACCCACTTATAACCATACTGAAGTACCAGGAAAATTTCATTGTTATAACCGATAATTGCTATAAACGGGTTGCATGAGAAAAAGCAAAATAGGGGGGACGGCAGGCTGTTGTAAGACGCTTTCACGGGATCACCACAAGTCCCATAGAGTCAATGTATGACAGTGTCTGTCTTCCAAGTCTCAATGTTTTACTCAAATTGCATGTCCGAAAGTTTTTTGACAGTCGTCACCGCTACTCCCGCCACGAAGCGGAATTGAAAAGTGAGCTGGGCCGCAATGCGATAACTGCATGCGGAGAAGCATACAGCGAACGCGAAGGGGCGGGGGGGGGGGGGGGGGGGGTGGAACGGTGTTGTGGGCGGGGGGTTCAGTAGCTTGAATTTCTCGTTTTGTTCTTTCTTTTAAAGAATTTCGCATTCCATTATCTTTCAGTACGGACACTCAATAGCCAGAATTCATTGTTATAAACGATAATGGCGCATGAGGGTATTGCTGTCAGCAGGTTGTTTCACCATAGAAAACAGAAAAGATGACGGTGCATGAGGTTATCATTGTTATAACCGATACATTGCTAAAACCGGTATCGTTATAAGTGGGTTCGACAAGATAATGTCTACTGCAAGCGCAGTTGTTAAGTACCCAGTAGGCCATAATTATTCAACTTGCGAATCAGCGAAGGGCCCACTACGCGTCCGTAAGTCAACACGCGATCCTACGCAGCTGTTCACTTTGTTGATGCTTTTGCTGACGATGGTGATTAAATATATCTGAGCACTTTGTAATGGGTGGGCCTATAAAACCCCACTCGTTGGGCACTTCATGGCAAAAGCGATTCTACGCTATTGCCGTGCAATATTACACACGTTAAGGAGACTCCTTAGACTACGACATTCGTATAGGGTTTTTTTTTTTTTTTCGAATCAGTTTGAACAAATAGCATAGATCTCCGGCAGAACACATGCTTGCCACGCAGACTGCCTGGGTTCTATTCTGACTCAGACTATAGAATTCCATTATTTATTTCATTTGCATCTTTCTGGGTTATTGATACAGGTTTTGCTTTCCGAAGCAGTTTCAAGAAATAGCGTGGCTCTGTAGTAGAACACCTGCTTGTCACGCCGACGGCCTGCGTTCGATACTCATTCGAATCTGAAGCTTGAAAGGGCTGACGCTTGGGCAAGTTAGTGTTGATTCATTTCGAAATGTTTACACCGCAACTCTTTAGATAGAAAGTGACAAGACAACAGAGGCGCAGAGGGCTTACTTCCAACTTGTTTTATTTTGATAAAGTGCATACACACAATGCAAGGGAGAGGGTGAGAGGCAAGAAAAGGAATCAAATGAAGAATTTAATCGCGCAGCTACTGGGCTTTACGGCATACGTGGTGGCGCTCTCGAAGCATTTCGGGTGATGTGGCAATGGTGTGAGCACCCATTCATCCTTTCTTTTCTTCTCTCGCACCCTCTCTCTTGCCTTGTATATACGCACCTTTTTATCGCAATAAAACAAGTTGGAAGTCCGCGCTCTTTGCTTCTGTTGTCTCGTCCCCTTCTAAACATTCTATGCGCTGTTAACATTTCGAAACGAACACGAAGATTGTTTCAAATGCGAAGCATTTTTTAGCGAACTTCGGCGAGTTTGAGCGTATCTATCTATCTATCTATCTATCTATCTATCTATCTATCTATCTATCTATCTATCTATCTATCTATCTATCTATCTATCTATCTATCTATCTATCTATCTATCTATCTATCTATCTATCTATCTATCTATCTATCTAGCCACCTACGACTTTTTGCTCTCCTGGCCGTATCGTTAATGGGACTTATACCAAAATTGGTATGGCATAAGATGACTATATGAGGAAGATGAATGACTGGTCATATCATGAAAATCATGACCAACTTGTCATGAAAATTATCATTTACACGCCATGGCCGTAGTGCTCCTGAGGCCGTTTTCTTAACTTCATATATCCAAAAATTGGTAAGATAAGACATTTCTGCATGACCAACATATATGACAGGTGGTAATATGAAAATCATGACCGGCATGTCATGTACAACATGATTTACATGCCACGCTCATGGCGCGTTGACGGCCGTTTCGCTAGCTTGATATACACCAAATTTCGTACTGCGTGACGTGACAGTATGACGAACATAAATGCCAAGTGGTCATATGGAAATCATGACATGTCATGTGCAACATTACTTGCATGCCACGCTCATGGCACTCCAGGGGCCGTTTCGCTAGCTTGATATACACCAAATTTGGTAATGAGTGACGTGGCTGTACGACGAGCGTAAATAAGTGGTAATATGAAAATGATGACATGTCATGTGCAACATGACATGTGTGCCACGCTCATGACACTCTCGTGGCCGTTTCGCTAGCTTGACATACACCAAATCTTCAAGTCGAAAGCCTTTAACCCTTTCGGCCCTGGTGTCGTCAATTGACGACACCACACTAAATTTTTCCTAGCGCCTCGAAAACAAAACCAAACCTGCTAATTCTTGGGGAAGTATTTCTTCAACAATCCCCACTGCGATCGACACCAACGTTGTGGCACTTTTGCGAAGTTTGGAGCCGTAAAGAAGAAGAAACTTGACCGAAGTCATGGGTGACGCCGAGGCTGGCAAGCTGAGGCGGAAAGGCGGCGTTTTCGGGATGAAGTCCTGAAGTTGTTTTAAGAGCTTCCACAATGCGAAATACTACGTTGGTTCAGATTTTGTGTACTCGAGTGAAAAGCAGGAATAAATCGGCCATTTTTGGAATTTCATGACCCCAGGGCCACGATGACCTAATTTGGTGTCATGTCTGTAAATCCATAAATACTTACACCATTGGATCAATTTTTTGTTTGTGGTCTTCTGAGGTCCTAACTATAAGAAAAATATGTACTAAAAATGTATCCGACAAAAATAAAAAATCCAGGGCTGAAAGGGTTAATGTCTCATGCTCACGTCCGTCCGTCCGGTCGCCCGTCCCTCCAGCCGTGCTATGGCACGGTGCCAGGTGGGCGCCGGGGTGCACAAACGGACGCCGGTCGCGCTGGATTCCACAGCGCTCGCGCTTTGCTGGCGTACCGTCGCTGTGTCCAGCGTCTCTAATCATGCAAGGAGGGAGACGCGCGCATCACGTTCCATTCTGACCGACCCCATCTCAGTGGGCACTGGCGTTCGAGTAACACACTTTGGAAGTGACAAAGCGTGTGTCAATTTAAACACTGCAACGCGGATGGCGTCTGCATGATGCGCAAAGCGCGAACATACGAACGCATGCGAAACGGAGGCAGATTGGTCTCGCGTCTCGCCGCGATTCGAGTTAAAAAAATTTAAGCGAACATAAGTGGCAGGTGGTAACATGAAAATCTTGGCATGCATGTCATCTACAATGCCATTTACATGCCGAGGTCATGGTGCGCTTGCGTCCAGTTCGCTAGCTTTATATACACCAAAATTTATATTGCGCGACGTGACTGTATGAAGAACACAAATGACAGGTCCTAACATGTAAATAATGACATGCATATTATGTACAGCATGATTTGCTCCCTGCTGGCTGGTTCCCATTACATGGATTCCCACAGTGCGTGGGATTTGCCGGTTTTTATTAATTAAATTTGCCTCTTTCTCGTTTTTTTTAGTCACGGACGAGATAATGTTTGCTGAGAAATAACCACTCCGTCACCGACGCCGGAATCCTGTGAAACGAGCTCTTTAACGCTATTGCGTTAATATAGGCGCACTACCTGTCCCCAGTGGCGTAGCCAGGGGGATGACACACCGGTCCCGTGCCTGCCCCCCCCCCTCCCCCGATTTTTTTTTCTGACATGGCATACAGAGCCTAAAAGTTCACTCGAACACATCTGCCAGCCCGGTCCCGAATTCAGATCAAGAAGGTGCCCCCCCCCCCCCCCCCACTCCATAAAATATTTCTGCCTACGCCCCTGCCCGTCCCGTGACTCGCGCAACTGTCCCGCGCTGAGAGCTGTGGTCCCGCAAGAGATTCTAAAATCTTCAAAAAGTTCCCACATTTCTCACTTTGTGTTGTGACAACTTTGCTTCGTGTCGGAACATGTTACGATGATGTATGAAACTGTGTTGTTTACAATGAGGTTTACTTGAGCTGCATCTTTGCTGTTGCAACAACAAAAAAAGGTTTAACAATAAACTAATATCAATCATAATTATGACGGAACAATATAAAACACATATAAGCACAAACCTTTTATACATCTTTTATGAGTTACTCTTCGCTCCCTCTATCAGATATGAAACAAAAAATATTGGGAAAGAATTTTTCCCCAGACCAGCAGGAGCTAAAATTTAATTCTCATCATGTTCTGTGCTCGCCCCCCCCCCCCCCCCCCCCGATTCCCCATCCCCACTTTTCGCTCTGTCTCGGTCAGTAGGTCCCGCACTTCGCTAGCAGGAAGGTGGTCACCTTAAAGGTCGCACGTGCGTGCGAAAGCGAAAATCGCAGTTCAGTGATTCGTTCATAGGCCCGTAAACTTTCGGCTTACGATGCAGCGATACAGGCATCAACCTTATACAGCAGTCGATCTACACATGCGGTATTTATATAGGGATAACATAATCAGAGATTCATTGACTGCACTCGACCTCTCAATGGCTGCCTGGTGACCTTACAATATACATATGGCACAAAGTAAGAAAGTTCATATAAGCATTGACTTCATGAACATCACACGCCGATGTGGCATGCAGTGAAGTAATTCTAGAACTACGCATGCATAATTTTATTTCTACGCATGCGAATTCCAAACTACACAGGCATATTCTATTTAGGCCTGGTATGTGACGTGTGGCACACAAAAATATTAAGGCCACTGTATACCATGGGCATTCTATAACATTCTGGGCCTGCTCTCTGAATTAGTCTCAAGTTATTCGCAATTGTAACTGCCACGTAGTCATATAGGTATCATCACCGCTACTATCGATAATATTTCTGGGGTTCGTCGCGCCGAAACCACGATATGATTACGAGGCACGCCGCAGCAGAAGATTCCGAATTTTCAGGGTCCCCCATAACCTATATCGAACCCGCGTCCTCTATCTTAGTATAGCGATAGCTTACCTGGTAAGCAACTACGGCGTGTATTGTAATAAGGTTTCGTGCGAGTGCTTTTACATGCGTACACTGTAGCACTCACACATCTATGCGTTTGATTGACAACTGTAAGGAATCTCAATTACAGCTATCTCTTTGTGTGCCTCTGTCATGCAGAACAGAAGCCTGCCGCTCCGAGACGCCGGGTGCGGCCCGGGCCCAGTTCGAGGATGACGCGAAAATGACGGATGCTGATATAGGTACGCGTTCCGCTCTTTAAACGGAGCACATGTGTCCGATTAGATACGCGAAGATTTTCGCGTTTCTCTGACTTCCGTGATTCCGTCGAGGCCTCATATCTATAAGTACTTACGTTTTGTATTTTATTGTTTGGGTATGTGTGCCCGGAAAGGCTCGCATGCAAATATGGCGGTATCGCGCCAATGGATTCGCGAGTTTTCGCGAATCTGATTGGCGCGCGAAATGCTTTCGCAGAGCGCCAACTGGACTTCGAGAGGAAGCGCCAGATGCACTACGACGAATTCTTTGCCGTCAAGGAAGCGCGAGAGAAGATGAAGAAGGGCGAGTCTGCGCAGCAGGCCGAGGACGAGGTGGACAAGGAGGAGGCCAAGAAGCTGGCTAAGGCCCAGGCGGAAGAGGCCAAGGAGGAAGCGGCCGAGGCGAGGGCAGAGTCAGTGGCTGCGGCAAGGGCGGCGGCGGCTGCAAAGGCGGCCTCAAAAGCGGCCGAGAGCGAAAAAAAGTGACAAGACCTGGCGATCGAGCCGGCTCGTAATACTCGGATACTGGAAGACGTGAGTTGAACATAGTGACGATGATGATTTAAGAGTATTTCACCAAGTTAGGGAAATGAGGTACGGAAATACGGCATTACACTCTAAGAAAAAAAGAGTATATTGACTCTCTTAGGCGAGTTCTGATTTGCCATGCATGCGACTCTCTGTAAAAAGACATGTTGACTCACTTGTGGGTCACATGACTCTCCGAAGAGAGTGTAATGATCACCAAAGAGAGTTGACGTTGAGAATCACATACATATTGAGCCAGAACTCTCGAAAACGAGTCAAATGACTCATTTCTTCATTAGAGTGTAACGTACCGCTCCACCTTTCTCGCTTGTTGTGCTTTTGTCACTCCTAAATCTGGTGAAGGTACTCCAACGCTACAAAGGCGTTTCTTTTTTTTCCCCACAAATAACTCTAATGTTGTCGCGCCTCATCGTTGCCTCTCAGCCTACGCGGTTGTTAACACGGAACCTCTCGTTCGGGGGGCACACTCTGGGAACGGCTGGAGCACCATGAACGAGAAAAGAGAAGCCGTACGGTTATACCGCACCTCATTTCTGTACACGCATTTGAAGTAACTTGCTAAAAGATTGTATTGGCACCGATTTTTAAAGGGGCATCTGACACAAGTTTTCGAAGCTTACTTTACTCCGCCGAACAAATCTTCTGTATATGGAGGCGGCACTGAGCGATGGTGAAGCACATGAATGGGTGCTTCACCGATGCACACCCATGCGCAATGAGTGTGTAAACGCCGCGGGAGGGATGCCTAGAGGAGAGAGAGGGGGGAGCGTAGGAGAGGAGGTTCGTGGAGAGGGTTTGCGCATGCGCAGTAAGGGTGGTCAGGACGCACACCACCACCACCACCACCGGATTGAACTTCGCCATAAGATGCTTCACATCTAAAAGCAAGCGCCGAACTCGCAACTGAAGTTCATTGAAAAAAAAGCACATAGAATACATGCACATATTTGCATGATGGTAGCACGTGGTAGGCGATACAGAGTGAAATAAAAGAACGGGTGTTGGGCTGTTTTATCAAAAGGAAACCGCCATGGTGATCTAGAGGTGATGGGGCTCTACTGCTAACCCAGTAGTCACGGGATCGAATCCCGTCCGCAGCGGCCGCATTTTTGATGGAGGCGAAAATGCTTGAGGCCCATGCACTTAAATTTAGGGGCATGTTAAACAGCCCCTGAATTTTCGGAGCCTACCACTACGGCGTCCCTCATAACCATATGGTGATATTGGGACATTAAACCCGAACAATTATTATTGATAATCATCAAAATATACTTCAGAAAACTCGGTCAACTTACAACCTTGCTTCAATATATATCTTGAGGGCTATTGTCTCTCTTTACAGGTGGAGACCTTTCCGTGACAACTAAAATTTCGCCTCAACTCGCTGATCGTCGCTATGCCCACCAGACACGAGTCGAAACGCCATCACGCGTTCCGTGAATTATTGGTTAGAAATCTTGCTTATAAATTGTGTCTTTATTTCCATTATTGCAGTGCGTGGCCTGTGTTGTCTGTGTTATTGTTCCAGCACCTTGTTCTTGACCTTTTCAGCATCATTGGTTTACTTTTGTGTTTTATTTGCTCCTACATTTAATTCCTCCTACCATTGCCTGCCCCCAAAAGAGTGGACAGGCGTTGCGCCTTTCTATTGTCGAATAAAACTTCAGAACATTGATTGTCAACCATGGGTGTTTCGGAGAACCCTTGCCGACAGGTGGAAAGGTTGAGGGATCATTTGCAGTGGGAGTAAAGGGGCGAGAGTTGTCATGAATTAAGGCAATATGCAGCGTGAAAGAGGCGTCTTTTATTTCTTTCTGGTAAAGAACGGTCAAGTTAAACTGCCACGCCAATTCAATATCAACCGCTTGTCAATAAGTTGTGCAGTGGGCAGCTACATTCAGCCTCTTTCTAGCACTTTATTTTCCTCAATATGCAAGCGTAGGAAAATTATGGTCGCGGAAATATTTCGTGAAAACAAAGCTTAATGGCGATCTTGCCGACAAGGGGAAGCAAGTTAGCTCCGCTGCAATGCAACAAATATTTATGCGGTGAAGCATTCCAAATATCTGAATAAGCCCCTGCTGGTCACGGGACGTAGTGTGGCCATAAAAAGAATGTCTTGTTTTTCAAGGGTGGGTATTTCACACCCCAAAATAATAGCTTCGCGGACCCCCTCGGGTCTGTGGAACTCCGTTTAATGGGCCCCTCACCAGGTTTGACTATTTTGATCTGACGAGCGCAATTCATACACTGACCGCTCCCGATCATGTCTGCCGAAATTTGCAACGCTACGCGCCGCGGAAATGGGTCAAATTTCAAGCTGAACGCTGCTTGCCCTTCCTTTCGCGTTCTCGCGCCTGGAGAATGAGGGGATGACATACACGGTGGACTGGCCCTGCGTAGACGGTAGTGCTGTGACGTCGCTCTTCTACGTAGACGACTGTGCTCTGACGTCGTCAACAGTAGCACGTAACACTGGGATAATTATTTGACACGACGTGTAGTTAATGTAGTTTGTTACTTGGAGATTAATAAAACTTGAGAGCAATAATTAAACACAGAAGGAATTCGTGTGTTTCTTTTTTTTTAATTTCTACTGCGAATCGCAGCGAGATGCGAGACTAATGCACCTCCGTTTCGCACGCGTTCGTGTCCTCGCGCTTTGCGCATCCTGCAGATGCCACCCCTTACAACGAACGTAATTTTCTACCGCGTACCAGCGCTCATTAGGTTCATTTAGCCTCCCGCGTCTAACTAAATGTTCACGCGGCACACCACTAGTCTCGCGTCCGTACAACTGTCGCAGCTTTCATGCTCAGTAATAGGTTAAAAGCCAAGTGATCGGCGAGCGCGCATTCGGCATAGCTGGCAGAGATGGAGCGCAGAGAACGCCGCCACAACACCGCTCGCGTCTCCGGGGCTCCAGCTGGTTCGGGCACGTCACGAGGTCGTAATAATGAGTGTGCATGACGTGTTCATGCGTATGCGTCATGTGATCCTCCCGCAGGCGTGCCGAAGAGGGCAGGGAAGGGATTTGGCTTGCGAAGGCTACACGGGGCGAGTGGCAAGGGTTTCAAGCTCGCCTCCTCGCATCATGGTTTCGCGCCGCCTAAAAACATTGTTTTCTCAGCTTCTAATTGACCGATTAGAAAAAAAGTCACAGTTTCGCCAAAGGCGAAGCAATGACTGCGATAGCAACAAATTGGAATGCCAAGCGACCAATGGCAAGCAGGTGGAAATGCATAGCGCGCTGCTCACGCACACATGACGCACGAAAACAACACGCGCAGGACGAGAGAGAACTAACTACGTTCACAGCTCGACACTTACCGCGCTGCTCAAACAAAAACGACGCACGAAACGATTTCACAGGTACAGGCGAGCGCGAACTAACAAGTGTCACAGTTGTTAGTTCACTGTGTTTGAAAAGCGTGTTCTTTTCGCAAACGGGGGGGGACTGCCGCGAGCGAAGTGACCTTCGTGCGCTCGGTAACTACAACGCAATCGTTCCGGCGAAAGCCCAATTCTCCCCCACCGTGAGATAAGCGCGCGCGCGAACGGGCGTCTGCCCCCCACAGGGCAAAGGGCGCGAGCGGATGAGCGCGGGCGTCGCGACGAGGGGGGCCGGTGGGGCGCCGTGCTATGGCCTCGCCGAGCACGCCCTTTGCGCCATCTCACTGGTAATACTGAAAACACGCTGAAAACTCGCTGTATATAAATAGCTCGCCGCTTGAAGGTTAAAGGACTTGCGCTTTCGTGGCTCAGCGGTTAGCGCCGCACGCTGCAGAGCGAGATGTCCCTAGTTCGATTCCGCGCGTCGGAAACATTTTTCTGAATTATTTTTCTTGGATGCCTTTATAAATATATAGATACATATACATATACGGGACATGACGGCGACGGTGACGGCGAATACCAGCCGAGACTGTCCATATAATTGTCATCGCAATAAAAATTCTTGTGGCATAATGCTCTTTATTGGGCGCGCAACAACTTCCAGTGTCTAACTAAAATGCGTTATGTCACCTGTTGAGGGGTCCTCTAAGAACCTCTGGCTTAGAACGTTGTCGCATGTTCTCCAAAAGACACTCAAGATTGCACCGACTGACGCACATTCCAGACTCACCATTAGCCAGACCTAAAAGACACTCAATGTTGCACCGAACAACGCACACTTCAGACTGACCATTAGCCAGACGGCCGGTTACCCCGCCTTCAGGGTAGATTGCCCTGTGCATAGGTTGGACTATTTATTTAGTCGCAAATACAATCGGGGGGCCGCGCTTCAATTATCTGGATGGGGGGCCCCTCGCGTCCCCGTCCAGATAAATGTGGCAGGTTTCAGTGTGCCCCCCTCGCATTGTCATATTTGTCTTTATGAATTACATGTACGTGTCAAATAATAATAATAATAATAATAATAATAATAATAATAGTATCATTTATACTTTACAACAGTAGAGACAAAGCTACTACCTCTCAATTGGCCAGCTTGTCAATTAATCACCACGAATACACTACCCTACACTGACATATAAGTTGCGTGTGAGTAAGGACGTTTGTAAAAAAGTCACGCATAACAAACTGCTAAGCCATGCACCTTGTTCTTAGGCCTTCTGCTCCATATATTTAAAATACGGCACACGTTCTGCTCCGATCCTGCAACGTTCCTTTAATTTGATATTTGCGCGTAGTTCTACTGATTCATAAGCTAAGACTTCAGCCTTTGTAAGCCAAAGAACGACCATTTTTTGTTGCTCTCTGGTTTCCCTCGTGTATGATGAATAAATTTCCGGTTGCGGTTCTTGTATGTCTTCCTGTGTGTTTCCTGTTTCTCTGCACGCTATCCTCTTTCATCAGTGGCTTATCATTTACACTCCTCATCTTCATTTGAGCAGGTGCGTTTGCCGCTGTGGGGGGAATGCACCGCTTTTCACATTGACAAACGCCGGCGTTGCAGTTTGAGTTTTCTTAGTAGGCTAGCCCTTAAAAGAGGGGTGCCAAATTTCAAGCAGTGCTCGCAACATAGTTTGAATGATTCTGGCCAATCTGTTGAAATTCCTCAGTTTTAGCAAGCTCATACCACAATTTTTTAGCTGCTGCAAAAGAATGCGTAATGACATCCTTCTGTATTGTCGTAACCATTTGTTTCCCTACAAATTCACTGGGCTACCAGCAGTATATATAGCTCTGAGATGTATTAGTAGTGTAAGTTAACTATCTACTCACCATCACTTCCGAAACATGCCGTATACTGTCTTGCGTACTGAAGCATGGCAGAAAGGATAGTGTTCGTGCTTCGAGTGGATAATAAAGAACGAATGATGCGCTTAAAGCTAGGATGTACATTACGGCAAAGCCGTAAAAGTGTCCTAAAGCAGGTTCCTTTGCTTTCTTGAGCATAGCTATGTTTGTGTACGAGCAAGTAAACAGTGTGATGCAAACAATAAGATTTTAATCGTCAAAACGCAAAATGCCGAAATCTCAAAACAACCTTTGAAAAATATAGGGTATGTTTCTAAGAAGCTAGTGGTCGGGGAAACTATGTTCACGTAACTCTACTTCTGGTAACTACCCTATATATGAGCTCTAACGCACTTCACGCACGAAAGTGATGGGAACAAGCAAACATATCTTACAGGAGCACACATGTCTGCGAATGTTTCGACTCGGCTGGCGCATACGTGGTGTTCCGGAGATAGGAAATGCGGCGCACACAGTCACAAGGGACAATGCTGCGCTCTCTTTCTGCGCTGGCGGAGAGGTCTGACGCTGTCATGCGGATAGCGCACGACGGTAGCCGTGGAATGAACGAGTAGAAGCTGGCGCATCGTAAGCAAAGGGAAACGAGATGTCAAACCACCTAACCGAAGTTGTACGATAAGCACGGCTGCTCGCACTCGGCCCCAGCGAACAAATTAGCTTACGCCACTTGGGATAACAAGCTCCCTGTCCGCTGAACGCGAATGCAGCCAGGGAAAAGAAAAATAAGAAAAAGAACGACGAGAGGCGTGATTCACGGACCTATCACTTTCATCGTCGCCTTTAACTTTTTCCTCAGTTCGATGCTTCCGCGCTTCATTATCTTTGTTTGATTTCCTCTAACCTTTTTTCTTTCTTCAGAGAGAGGCAAACGAATGAGAAAGGCAGAGAGGTTCACCGAGCTTGGCTCGTTTGGCTGCGCTACACATGTGATGGAGGCAAGGGGGGAATAATAGATAAGATAGAAAAGAAAGAACAACAGAAATAAAATAAGAAATGAACAGTAAGTCAGAACACGCACAACACAAAATCTTGCTGGTAATTGCTTTTTTTTTCATAAATTCACTGAGAACATTCAAGCTTGTTATTTCATAGTTTGAAAGGGCAGCCACGGCATAGTAGCCCCCAGCATTGAGAGAGAGAGAGAGATGAAGAGGAAGGCCGGGAGGTTAACCAGATATTAGCATCCGGTTTGCTACCCCGCACTGGGGTGGGGAAATATGGGCAAGAAAGAGGGTTCAGAGAGAGAGAAAAGACAGTAAGAAAAAAAAAAACAAGGTACACGCAGGATAACATACACACACACAGGAAGGGCATTGTGGCTAAAGTCGTTCAGAAATGCCGGTCGATCGCAAAAATCGCAGTAGCGTTTGCAGGGCCTTCTTCTGCGACGTTGCGTCCTGTCGATGGCTTAAAATCCTTAAAATGCCGCAATGAAATATAATATTGTCAGTGAGGCTGAAGCTTTCTTTTTCTGCGTTCTGGTCTAATATCTTTCGATTCTGACTGTATTGCTAATGTTCGTAGTTCGCGAACGCTGAAACAAATAGAGATACAATGAACGTGTAATTGTGCATGACGGGAAAACTTTAATTGCTCAATTTTGCGAGGGGGCGATGCCATGGCAGAATTCTGAGTCGCTATCAGAAGGTGAATGTAAAGTCGTATTGAAGCCGAAAAAGAAAAAAAAAAGACTTCTTCAAGTGTACCAGCAGTGCCATCACTCAGACCATTACGAAAGGGAGCGGATATTCGTATTAAGAAATCTCACGCGAACCCAACAAATTAAATTAGTTTTATTCATTTAAAGGACGTTGCTCCAAGAACGAGTGGGAAACTTATAGAATCAATATCCATATTAGAACTAGTGCTACCAATAACAATTATATTAATAACAGATCTACCAAGGGGAGTAGGATTCATACTTCCGTCCTTCATTGTTCTGATTGAAGAAGACTGGTCATAGTTACTCGTATACAGCTGAAATGCGTTACTTGCAAGTTCATTTTTAAATGAACAGCGCAATCAGCAAGAGAAAGCTCTCAGCATTGACCACCATCCTGGGGTACCTTTTTTAGATGCGAAGCGTATTATGGCGAAGTTTAATCCGGTGGTGGTGGTGTGTGGCCGACCACCCTTACTGCGCATGCGCAAACCCTTTAAAAAAATAAAGATAAAAAAAGCCGGCAGATCCCACGCACTGTGGGAATCGATGTAATGCGAAGCAGCCAGGAAGGAGCAAATCCTGCTTTATATAATTTGCATGTCATGTTTTACAAGTTAGGACCTGCCATTTATGTGCGTCATACAGTCACGTCACGCAATACCAATTTTGGTGTATATCAAGCTAGCGAACTGGACGCAAGCGCACCATGAGCGCGGCATGTAAATGGCGTTGTAGATGACACGCATGCCAAGATTTTCATGTTACCACCTGCCACTTATGTTCGTTATAGAGTCATGTCACTCAATACCAAATTTGGTGTATATCAAGCTAACGAAACGGCCGCGAGCGCGCCATGAGCGTGGAATGCCAGTCATGTCGCTCAAGACATGTCATGGTTTCCATATTGCCACTTGTCGTTTATGTTCTTCATACAATCAGGCCACTCAATACCAAATTTGGTGTATGTCAAGCTCACGAAACGGCCGCGAGCACGCCATGAGCATGGCATGCAAGTCATGTCGCACATGACAAGTCATGATTTCCATATTACCACTTGTCATTTATCTTCGTCATACAGTCAGGTCACTCAATACCAATTTTGGTGTATATCAAGCTAGCGAAACGGCCGCGAGCGTCCCATGAGCGTGGCATGTAAATCATACTTTTCATGACATGTTAGTCATGTTTTTCATGATATGAGCAGCCATTTAGGTTCGTCATAGAGTCATGTTATGCCATACCAAATTTGGTATAAATCCCATTAACGATACGGCCGGGAGAGCACAAAGTTAACAAAGTCGTAGGCGGCGAGATAGAAAGATAGCTAGATAGAAAGATACGCTCAAAGTCACCGAAGTTTCTCTAAGAAATGCTTCGCATTTAAAAACATCCTCTCCCCCTCTCTCCTCTAGGCATCCCTCACCGCGGCGACCACACTCTCACGGCGCATGCGCGTCCCCCTCCCTCTCTCTCCTTCTACGCTCCAACTCTCTCTCCTCTAGGCATCCCTCCCCGCGGAGACCACACTCTCACTGCGCATGCGCGTCCCCTCCCTCTCTCCCCTCCTACGCTCCCCCCCTCTCTTCTCTAGGCATCCCTCGCCGCGGCGTCCATAACCCCACTGCGCATGCGCGCCCCCCCTCTCTCTCCTCTCCTACGCTCCCCCCCCCCTTCTCTCGCCTCGCGACTGCCGACGCAGGCAGCGTCTGCTAGCGAGTTTCTTTGTTGAAAAAACCGACTGTTCGCGCTGCACAACCGTTCACAGGCCAGCCCGTATATATGGCACTGGATCTTGTCCTCTAAGGTAGTGCCGGTGGGAGATTTTTCCTGTGCGTTGTTGAACAATAAAAATTCACAGCGTGCGCGTTGACTAAAAGCGGACTGCGGGTCTCTGTGTCCAGTCGGAGTCTTCTGTCTCTCATTGCCCATTAGCAGCGACTGGCATGTTCCAGCAGGAAACACCGGTCTATCACTACGTGACGGCGCCTCCCCAGGTTTCTCTCCTGCGCAACGCCGCGATGAGAGCCAGCATCAACGCCGCCACCAGTGTAAGCGTTAGCGCCTGCTGCTTCGCATCTACACATGGTTCCCTTTAGCGGGAGATGGTGTAATTTTTTTTCCCTTTGAAGAGGCCGTAGGTGTCCGGCAGGACTCCGAACTTACCCCATCACGACACACCAAATGCAAAACAATTCACCATCGCCATGGTGCGCTGGTTTGGTATTCGCGATGCAAGTATTTGCGGCACGGTTAGGGTTAGAAGGGCATTTATGTATGTTAACTTCATCAATTAAATCCACCAGTGAACATTTCCTGTGAACAAAAAAAAATTGGGGGGACCCTTAAGCTTCGCCTTTAAGAGTTGAACGCGATAGCGATATCCTGTCCCTAGTGCGTACTTCAATTACTTATTGCATAATTTGTAATGGGTAGCATGCTTTAAACCACGAGCAATTATGAGCGGGAAATGTTTTCGAACTTGCTATGGAATACGCGCAGTAAAGTCTGTGCCTTTTGTAATGGTTGGCCGGCTTTGAACCACGATGTCATTATGATATTCACATGTCCTGACGCCCGGTGGCAATTTACGCTTGTACCAAGCAATATTACTGCAATAACACATGTTGTATTGTGACGCCTGCATACATGACACGTGTGTTTGTAAAGCACGAAATTTATTTTCACTGCATTGCCAAGCAGAGGAAGTTATTTTTGCTGTATTTCCAAGCAGACGGGTGGCTTTGTGATAGAACACATTGCTTGCCATGCAGACGGCCTGGGTTCGATCCTCACTCGGACCCGGAAATTTTTATTATTTAATTCATGTGCATCTTCCTTGATTTTTTGGTCATGGACAAGATGATCATTTTTCGCTCACGCCGGAATTTCTGCGAAACGAGCTCTATAACGCTATCGCGTTCAGAAAGCGGCTGATGGCGACCAATATTCGCACTTGCTTCGCCACACGTAATTCGCACCTGTAAGCATTGTAATTGCCCTTTAAATATGTCGAAATCCTATTCCTGTGCATCTGATTGATTGACAGGTTTGTGACTGCAGTCGCGTGAATCCATGAGCCATATTGCATTTCAGCGAAACAAGAACTTTTAATGCTGAAATCAATGCGCAAGAAAATGTATAAAACGCTTATTAGCATCTTAAAATGTAAAGAATGGTGACCTGAATCTGTTTTGTACTCAAAACAATCGCCACCTTTTTTTTCAGCAACCAGCTATAATGCTTATAAGCGTTTTTCACGGTGCCTACCAACATTTCAGTTATCTCTGTTTTTTTTTTTTTTTTGCTCGTTTCTTTTGCAGAAGCCCTCGGTTCATACCATGAAGTTTTTAAAGTAGCTTTCAAGCAATCTCGTCTTACTCTTTTCTGTTAGATTGATCTCAAGTTCATGATTTCAGATTTATTTTGTTTTTATATCTCAGTCACAGCATGCAACTTAGCCATTCTCTTTGCAGAGCCACAAGGTCGAACCAAAAGCCACGTCGCAATACCATATTGCTAAACCTCCCCACACATCCTTAATTTTCGAATGCCGATAATGGCAAAAATATTTACCGTTGCGTTCTCAGCTGTGAATCTAAGTGGACGCCCTTCTATTTCACTTTAAATAAAAATATGGATGAATATAGAATTTCTAGAACTACCCGGTGGGAAGAAAACACGACATAACTTCGCTGATTTACTTAAGGTAAACTGTAAGAACACGAAATAAAAGAACAAGAATGGTCATTCTGAGCTGTCTTCAAAAGGCAAGCTTAACACAAAGAGCAGTGCGTTCCACTTCTCGCTCATTGAATATAAGTAAGGGACCCAGGTCTATCGCTGTGCCCTGTAGACGTTATTGTATTTCTTTTTGTAAGTTCTTATCGCCAGAGCCAACACTAAATACTGAAACCATCTGGTCCTGGCGCGGAAATATGAAAGTTGGTGCAATTCAATTCTTCCCGTCCTGCATTGTGTTTTACCGCTTTGAAATATTGCTAGAGAATTTCCCTTCCGTAAGGGACACAATATACGATACGGCATCAACGAAATGTCGCATCCGGCTTCCATTCGAAGACCAGCTTTAGAGCTTATTGATTTTTAGCAAAATGAATGGTAAGTGCTTTACTGAAGACACAGTTTGCCTTAGGAAGGTAGGTTTAAGCGACTGGTAGTATGAAAACCTAAACATTTCTTAGACGCTAGAGTTTGATCTCAAATGAACGTTATTGATAGGTTTGTACATACACCATGGCCATTGTAAAGGCCATGTTTGTTGTTGACTCCCATGAATTAAGCTAATAATTATTTGTTGGAGCTTAATGACCCAAACGACGATATGTTTATGAGGCACGCCGTATTGTAGGGCCACAGAAATATCGACCACCTGGTGTTCTTTAACCTGTACTTCAGTCTAAGTAGGCAGACGTCAAGCACTTTCACCTCCCTTGGAAATGCACAGCTGCGGCCGAGATACGACTCCGCGTTCTTGGGGTCAACAGTCGAGCACCGTACACACAAGACCAACGTGCCAATTTCGCGTGCTCACCTAAGCTCCCGCACAACATACTCTCCCCGTCCGATACAGTCATTAGAATTCTCTAACGCCGTAGCAAGATCACATCTGACTGTGTGTCAAGAATAGTGGATCTTCGATTTTGGAGCTCTAGGGTGCGATCACTTGAATCAACATTCAGATAGTTTTAGGACAGAGGGTGTACTTTCTCCCCTATTTTTATATTTGGGCAACTTCGTAACATATATACTGAGACAAACATTTATGCACTCCCCTCAATCAGTGCGTAGAACTGCACCATAATGCAGGTTGAAGCGCGGTAGGCTACGCAAGTTCATAATCGTTTATGCTGTAACAGCACGAAAAAAAAAAGAGAGCGAACGAGACCACAAAATACGAGAATACACGAACAGGTGCTGACCATAAACTGAAGCTTTATTCCTTTAGTCATTTATGTTGAACTCCTATTGGGACTAAACCTTTAGTGGACAGTCAGCGCATTTTTATGTGGTCTCCTCCCTTTTTTTTTATGGAACTGATGAACAGTGATGTTCCGTCCTGGACAGAAGAATTCCCTTTCCGAGGCCCAAAAATTCCCTATTTCCGGCATTTTTCCCCGCATGCATCGCCAAAAATCCCCGCATATTTCCCTGCACAAAAAAAAGTTTATATATATATATATATATATATATATATATATATATATATATATAGTGTTCGACGTGTTTCAGGCTCTTCCCATCGCTTTCTCTTCTTTCCTGCCCAACTCAAAGCATGGCCTCTGAGATCGGCTTTTAATACTACGAAGGAGCTACCTTAGAGCTCGCTTTAAGCGGTATGCGATGCGGAAGGAACACGGCCACTGCATAAGAAGAAAAGTTTATTATTGTTGGTTTTTTTTGTTACTGAGTGACGTGGCGTTCATTAATGTGCCTAGCAGACGCCCTGTATCTATATGCACCACATTTTGTACAAAAAGCACGTCAACTTTTCAATAATGGTGACTAAATATTGTGAAATAAAACAAGCTTTTGTGGTGGTATTTAACATTTTATTGACTTGATTAGGAACGGTTCTGTAAACTACCGTAAAGAAAAAAATAAATAAATGTGAAGTGACTAGAATATATATTGACTGGGTATTTAAAGACTATGGTCTTTAAAAACGAACCTTAGAGGCTGTGGTTTGGCGCGCTACATGCGCCAGAAACGATTGCGACATGCGAAAGCCTCATGTCCACAGTCTTTATCGTTATAAAAATAAAATTTCGCCGCCCCTCAAAATTCCCTGCAATATCGCGAAGATTCCCCTTTTCCCTTTCGTCCAAAATGACTGTCGAAAATTCCCTGAAAAAGGGAAAATTCCCTGCACGGAACATCACTGCTGATGAATAGGAGAGGTTGATGCCTTTATAATGGCATCGGCTACTCCTTTTCGCTCAGCACGGAAAATATGTAGTAAAAAATCACTTCCCAAGCACTCCGTACAAATGGTTAACCAGCGAAGCTGAAATGTGCGGCCCCAGTGTTTAGCAGTGGGTTCAACCCGACGCTGCACTGAAGCCTTCCACAATTATCGTTGCCAGGTTGTGGTCGAACCACAGGCGGTCACAGACGTCGCAGCCGAAGCCAAAGTGCCGCTGGAGAAACTCTTAACCAAAGCGGGCGTTCGCCCCGGCGAACGCGCTCCCGCAATCACGTCGACGGCCCGCAACGCCGTTTCTTCGGCGCGCCAGAGGGAGCGCCGTGGCTGCAAGCGTTTGACCTTGCAAGCGTCGTACCCAAGCTCGCGCGCCAATGGCGCGCGAGCTTGGGTACGACGCTCAGAACGACGTAACTGATAGCACAGCCAATGGAGACCGCTCGTGACACAGATGCCGAACGGTTTTTCGTTTCTCCTAGCCATATACAGCTTTCGCTGTAAAATATTAATAGGGCTGTCACAAACGAGCGCTCAATTAAGCGCGCGTCGCCGATTTCAAACGGTGGCGTAAAATTCAGGCGCCGATCTGTCGCGACGGAGCAGGCACAACGCAGAAACAAGCATCAAAAGACGCCGCGCGCGCGCCTCCTCTCCCCCTCGGAACGACCGCCGCCACGCCAACAAGCACTCTCGGATCAGAACGCCGAGCGATGTCTCGAACCATCATGAAGGAAAGGATGACGCAATTCCGAGTTACGCCGCGATGAGTGGCAACGACGAGAAAGATCTCGCCCTTTCAATAGCTTTGGCTGTACTACGCGCCGAGGAGAAACCTGGACACTTCGCGAATCCAGTGGCGAGCGAATATAAGCAAGCGGCGACGGAGTGGAAGGAGTGAAGGAGTCAGTGAGTAACTGTCCGGCAGTGACAGTGAGTGGGTGAACGATGGTGCTGTCGGTGAAGTTTTATTGATGAAGTGCGGTCAGTAGATCTCGAAGAATCGAATGATCACCCCGTGGGAGCTGCAGAAGCTTTGAGGAGCGTTTCCTGGATGAGAAACCTCGGACGCACGGGACAACAACCAGCCCTGGACTTGTTGTGAGTGTTTCCTGGAAGAGAAGCATCAAGATTATTTCCAAGAACTTTGGACTGAGTACGTTTGATGAACATTCGAGTCTTTACGTGTTCTTGGATAGTTAATGCATGAGATGCATTTGTAGCACGAGTTGTTGGTTTCTTCCCGTTGTTTTGAAAACCATCAGAGTTATCTTGTAAGCTGTATTGGATAAGATACGTGCCGAGTGTGCATGTTTGTGTGATACGTGTACTGCCTTAACTTATAATATATTATGTTTGTGTTATCAACTCTCGGCTCTGACTCGGTTTTGTACCACAACCGGCATTGGCTAGCGCACTAAAGGGACCAACTCTAAACTGTCCGCGCTTTCGTTGTGTGTTTCGGGGGGGCTTATACGTCAGCCCTTGGAATCCGCCAGGGGATTGCCTTCGCATTAACGGGATCTGTGGCAAGGGCACAAAATGTAATAGTCAGACATACTATGTGCAAATGCAGCACAATCCAAAACCACATGGAAATCCATATACGTAAAATATATAGGTATCACACAAGTGGTCTCCTCCTTTTCTTTTTTCTCGATCGTTTTTTTTTTTCACTGTTGCACCATAAATGATATAAGTTATAGCATGTAACATAACAGTTTTGTTCTGTTGCGTGTTTTTGTCATGAATAACCTTTACAATGTATATATATTTCTACTGTACGTGAAACACACTGCATCCTTCTTGTCATCAGTCTTTGTAGAATTCCGCTTTTCGTCTCCTTTATCAGTCCCTTATATGTATGATGTTGTAATCAGCTAAATAATAATGCCTGCAAATGGCATTTATAAACTGTGAACGTTTCACAGAAAATTTAAATACCGATGAATGTAATATTTATTGCGAGAGCAATTATTGCGTGTAGCAACGCGTTATATTTCTATTGCTTCCAAAGCCGCATTAACGTCTTTCTTCTTTTCGGATATCATACTTACCTTCTTCGTAGGCACAAGGACGCTTTCTGTGTGTTAAAGACGCTTAACATAAGGATTACCAGTAGTAGATGTTACTTTGCCCATAGAAAGACTTTGTGCTGTGGTAATATTTTCCTCGTTTTAGCAGGAGAGAGGCGTGAACAACTTTTTAGTCGATGTGCCTCCGTTTACCCCCCAGAGACTGCAGCTGAGCGCTAAATAGAAACTGATATTTTCACTTATATTAAAAAGAAAGCTGCCCTAGAAAACTAGGCAGACATACTTGACGTACCTGTAATGGAAAGTTTTTACGCAACCATAACTTTGAGCAACTAGCATGGTTAACCTCTCTGCCTTTCCCCTCTCTCCATATGCTTGACTTTCGTCTCTCAATAGACTATAGACTTGTCGGAATGCTTCTGCTTCGGTGAAGCAAAACATTTTTTTTAGTCCTAAAACATTTTATCGAAAGCCGACCTATCGGTGACGTTACATTAGGGAGCAGTCAACCAAGTGTGCGAAATGACCAATAAAGATACTGCTGCAATGCGTGAGCTAATTTAGCCAGATACTTTAACAGCACTATTAGGCAGTCTCCGCTTATAGGATTGGCAAAATAGCTTCTCAGAGATCGGAAGATCAGCGTTAGTGTGAATACCGGAAAAAAAGAAAAAAAAACGTTAGTCTGACTGTCTCCACTTCGCTGAAACTTCGGGAAGAGCAATGTTCGCCTACTTAGGCGTCTCTTCCACTTCTACGTTTACCTCTGGGACCCACCTGCGGTCAATTGTGCGCTTTCTTCGAGCTGAAAAATGATGCCTGTGCTGATTGCGTCTTCACCTCACCTAAATTAATCCCGCCAACCCGCATGACCGAGACCACCCGTTTCATGTCCCGCCCACTAAGAACGCGAATGAGTGCTTCAGTCGTGTTCGGGGTACTCGAGTTGTGTATGAGCACATTTAGTTTCATCTGTTCAGTATTTCCAGTTTGATCAGTATTTCCTCGTACTATGGATTCCTACAAAGCAAGATGAGGGAAGTCGTATATAGACCACACGAACCGCTTAGGTGCAAGAAAGAAAGATGTTTACAGTGCACTGCCGACGTGAACCGTCTGTACCACCAGAGCCACTCTTGACCGTATCCTATGGGTATGTTCAGCATTAATCTGCAATGCTGGGGTCGCGGCCTCCAATGAAGACCTTCGGGTGCGTTGGCGGACTGCTCTGCACAGTTCGGGCCTGGACAAGCAACTCTGGACGATACAGCAAGCCAACATAGCTGCCGGAAGACACGATTTCTCCTTTAGCTCACAGGTGGCAGCCGAGCCCGGCAATCTGCCGGAAATTAATAAATTTTTCCTCTTTCCAGTTCCGTTTTCTACTTTGTACCAGAAATTTCTTCTGTTGTATAGTTTTATTTTGACCCAGATATATTTTCGTATTGCTGTGCTTGTATTCTTAGCCATTTGAATTATATCACACAAGAAAGTGCCTGTATTGAGTAGTTTGTCTTGTAGGCTCGATTTCTTACAAGTGCTAATTGAGTGAGAGTAACGCTTTTTTATCCTGATTAGATATTTTTCTGTTCGTTACTAGTTGTATTAACATTTAGAATTAAGGCTTTATACATAGTTTAAATATGTTGGGATGGGAATGGCTGTTGATTTTCACTCTTCCGAACACTGACTCGTAACACAAGAAGCAAAGCACATGCAGGGAGAATAACAATGTTCACCCGATGCATGCTGCAACGCAGGTTATGTTAATAATGACAATCCCTGAAAAGCAAAATGTGATAAACAAGAAGTTTTCACTGGATTGGCTTGTCAACGGGTTTCATTGATCAATTCGCAAAAGTTAGTCCAATGTGAGTTAGATGTTCTGGATTACCGGGGATCAACATCAAGTACAAGAATAGGCTGACGCTAGAGCAGCGAACCACCATTACTACTAATGTTTTGAAAAAAACAACCTAGACGCATAAGCCCCACAAGCAGAAAGAAAAAACACAAGAAAAGAGCTAAGAGACAGTAATGCGACCTTAGAATTCGAAGGTTGCTCCCTGCCCGCGACACGTTATCTTTTCGTTCACTTTTCTTTCTTCACATTTACATTACATTCACTACTGAAAACATGCCCTATACTTTACTTGGCATGATTGTCTGTTAGTTTTTATTAATATTGTGTCAAACATGAAAAGCGAGCCATTAAAATTTCCACTTCTTTCCTTGATTCATAGCGAGGGTCTCGTTCTAGCAGACTTGATGCTTTCAAGTAGTATGCGAGGTTATTGATCAGTTGCCAGCTCGTAATAAGATCACGTGCTACATGACACCAACAGGCAGAAAAAGAGTGTTCCACACTCGCCGTCATGGCTACTGGCATCGCTGACGGACAATCCCACGTTTAAATGCACATATATACCCCATAAAGTGGACGGGGGGAAGGCTGTCGTGGTCGCTCAGTTGGTATAGCACCGGACCTGTTATTCGAAGATCGCAGGTTCGGTCCCTGCCCTCGGCAATTAATCTTTTCTTCCACTTTTCTTTCTTCACATTTACATCATATTTACTACTAATAACATCCCTTATACTTTCCTTGGCATTATTGTCTCTTAGTTGTGTCTAACAAAGAAATATTGTGTCTAACAAAGAAAAACGAGCCCTTAAAATTTCAGCTTCTTTCAAACAAGAAAAGAACGTCAGTCGCAACTGATGTAGTAGAACAACAGTAGAACAACAGAACGTACATTTTCTGCTGTCCTCTTCGAACACAATCAGTTGCGAATGACAACCTTTTCTTGTGCCTGTTCTTTCTTCTTGTGCTGCTTGGGCTCCTAGGGGTCTTTCTCGCAGTTATGTACCGGGCATAGGAAGTAGACTTTATTGAAGGGAGGCCGTCGCCCGACGCTGGAATGTATCAGAATGTGGCTTTCACAGCTCGTGATCTATAAGCTATGTCTGAGGCTTCCTGATGTCGACAGCCATTTGTTTTGGAAAATGCGGTTGGATCGAAACAGAACTCTCCTCGAAATCGAGAAATAAAGAGTCTATTGCCGTCGGCTTTCTTTCGGTCCTCTTGCGACAGTATATTTTGAAATTATGCGAGGGAACTGCTGACGGCTGCCTTTCCGTATGGAAGCGAAGATGCGTACTTGAGCCCTTTGGGATTACTTCTCAACGACAGCTTGAGCGCGATCATATTGATACGAAGTGTCACTGCCATTAAAAAACGAATGGAATCGCGAATGGAGAAAGAGGACGACGACGTAGCTCCTGCGATTTCCGCGGTCTCAGTGCCCATTAAAAACCCTCTTACGCTACTCCAGAGTACGTAACAGATTGGTGGAAGGTGCTGGGTAAGACGAACCCAACGACGGAAGCTTCACCACCTGAACTTCGCCGCAGCCGCCGCCTTGCCGGACTCCCGCCTTCGCCGATCGAAATGTCCCAAGAGCAGACCTCTGCTGCTTCGACGCTAACTCCGACGGGTGCCGTGCCATACTACCGGGTGCCACCAAACTTCGGCGGGACCTCAGAAGAAGACGTTGACGTGTGGCTCAAGAACTATAAGCGGGTGAGCAGAAGCAATGGCTGGGACTCGGAAGCGCAGCTCAGGCATGTTGTATTTTCGCTAACTGACACGGCTCTCATGTGGTACGAGAACCACGAGGACATGTTCACGACTTGGGAGCGTTTTGTCGAAGAAGTGCAGAAGTGCTTCGGTGATTCTGACGCAAAGAAGAAGCGCGCGGAGCAGACATTGGCTCAGAGGGCACAGCTTCCGGGAGAGACATGTACGACGTACATAGCTTGCTTCAGCAGCTTCAGCTTGCTTCAGCAGTAAAAATGTTTTACTTTACCCAGTCTTGAAACATTGATGTGCCAGAGAAGCGCTGCTGAGAAACACCGAAGAAGTCAAAATCAACTCCACTTGACGCCAACCACTTGACGCCTACTGAGTTGCTTCAAGTTAATTTTGTTACAACGGAATGCGTGAAGTACTGCATCGTACTCTAATTCTGAACCGTCAGCATGATCTCTTGTTGAAAATAAGACAGAAAAAAGAAACATGTTGACCTTCAGAAATTTCCTAGAGCAGCTGACTCGTCTACCGCAACAACATTCGTCTACTGTGGAGGCTTCCTTCGAGTTTTCTGCAGCTGCGTTTTTTTGTATTATTGCGCCTAGCGTAGTAAGGGCTCCGAATGAATATGTAGCGGTTTTTAATTCATTGATGAAGGAGGGTGGTGTAAGCCATATATTATGATAGAGTAGTAAAAAAGACAGCGAAAGCGCTCATAATCAGTTTTATATAGACTGCGCTTCACTGGAATCGTGGTATCGGTTGCAGCTGTCGTCGAAGCTTCACGCATAAATCGCTGCTTTGAAAATGGTGACGCGCATGACCAGAGCAGACTCTGCTAGAGGTTGTTGAAACTCCCGGTAACGATAAGAATATGTCTCTTGGCTATCAACACATTGCTCGAGCCCCAGTGATGCTCGCCTGTCTCTGTTTCATGAAACAGGGCCACGTAAGGGACTTGTCTTCCCTCGTTCCGTGCCATAAGAGGTGGTATACTAAGCGAACCCACGGTCACTCATACGCTGGTAGAGGTAGGGTCAGGAGTTGTAATGGGCAAGGGGTTGGACGAGTAAATTAGGCGAGAAAAATACAGTACTTGTGTACCCTTGCAAGGGCGCACGGGCCTGCGTCTTTGGGAAATATAATAGTGGTGGATGAGATGGGAAACTGAAGTGAGGTGGAGGGAGGGGAGAACGGCATGGTTAGTGCGATACCTGTTGGGTCACCCTTCATCCCGCTGTATATACCGTTATATTCCATGCAGGACAGCTCTGAAGACCATGCTGTATTAGCCCGTAGGAAGGACACAATAAATAGCGCCGTATCAGTTGTGACTGGTAGTCAAAAGGGTTGCGACCGCTGTGACATCGCTGTTGGTTAAATGAGGCACAGCGAGAAAGCCGATGCTTCCCTGTCCCTTCTGCCCAGCACCGTCTATGTTGAGCAGAGGTTCTTCCTATGTCGGTAGCTCCGGGCAGGGTATGGTGTACGACAGCTCCGCAAATTTCGACCGCGTAGCGTCCTCTAACGTGCACGTAAATGTAAGCCCACGTGTCTCTAGCATTAGTATCCATCAAGATACGGCCCCCCAAGATCGGAGTTCGATCCTGCGACCTTCGGATCAGCAGTCAAGCACCATGATCCCTAGCCCTCGCGGTGACTCAGGAAGCAATATTTGCAGAATACAGCTAGAAGCGATCCTATTTGGTCATAACATGCACTGTTTCTGGTGTCCAGTAGTTGCGATAGAAGAAAAATATATTGCCATCACTACTGTCCTATTATTATAGTGGAGAAATACAATTCGCGAGGATAAAGAATGCTCCAGACAGGGGGGTCTTACAGTACCACAGAATACGAAATGAAGTTGCGTGTTGCTCATACCTCATTGGTGAATTATCCTAGTCTGTCCCCGGCAGTATGAGTGCTTTTCATTGGCTATTTCGGCGAAGCGGCAGGGCTCCCGTGTGAGCAGCCAAAAGTGTGACGAAACGAAGAGAACAGAATAGTGTTCCGTATTTCCTGGTACGGTACCGGTCCCCAGCGTTGCCGTAAACTGCTCTTTCAGCTGATATTTTCACCATGAAAGAATGAAGGTGGAGCCAAAGAATTGCTCAAAAGTGCATCTTTATAAATACCTCGGCGCATATGTCATCCTGAAAGTTTTGTTGCGTAGATTATATTCAAAAGTAGGGAATACACTGCTACAATACTATATTACTGCATGCACATGCGGCAACGTGTCTGTTAAATGTAATGCAGTATTGTGCCATAACACGGGTAAAGTCAATATATAAGTTTCTCTGTGAATTTGACGCCATTGATGGTTATAAAACGTCATACTATACACATTGCGAAACCTCCTTTACGAAGGCTATCAGTGTGCTCAATTTCGAGAGGAACGAAAACACGATTCACTTCAGCTCTGGTGATTCTCAGCTGTCGAAGTACTAGCATAGTTACGCAGCTTTAGCGCAAAAAAAATAATAATCATAAAATCAAGCCAAATACGGATCATTCGTGCCAAAGCTTCCTTCGCACCCATGCACACAAGCCCTACGGTTGATTTGTCGAGCCATGCAGTAAGCCACGTTGCAGTCTACTAGAATCATCACAGTCGTGGTTCCGACATGCCGTGTACGTCTGGACCACGGAGTGTCCAACCGTGAGGCACGTCTGCCTAAACCTTACTTCGTGTTTCTACAACAAACGACTGCTGTGATCAGTTGAATGGAACGCCTTGACGCTTAGGATTCTCGAGCTATGGCGTCGTCACGCAGCGGCTCGACACAATGGGCGACGCGCACTTCTACCTGCGACATTTTTATTCTAACCCTCGTGTCGTAATACTTCGAAGACGGCGAGTATTACATATAGCAGCAAAAAAGAACCCTTAGAATTTCCTGGTACTATGCTTATATTAAAACCCATCAAGCCAAGCATTTAGGTGTTACACTAACAAGCCATTGAAGTTGGGAATCACGTATAGAAAAGTTTGCAGCAACGCCCTGAGAAAGCTGGCATCTTTGAAACGGAAATTGTGTCGTAGCTCATCGACCGTAACATTAACAGTGTACAAAGCTCTCGTCTGACCGAAATTAGGATATGCTGATCTGATCTGGAGCCCCCCATCAAAAATCAAGAAAATGGAAAGAGTGCAAAATTTTAGCCATTAGGTTTATATACACCACATATTCGCGTTTTTCAAACGTATCCGTTCTTTGCGACAGCGCAAAATTGAAAAAAAAAAAAACTCATCGCAGAACTGTACCTTGCATGAAATTTTTACTTGAGCTGTACCACGGTCAGTACAACATACTGCGTGCAAGTTTGTTCACAGAGCCCCCCGAATTCGTCTTGTCGTACAAACCCCCCCCCCCCCCCCCCAAAAAAAAAAAAACAGTTCAGCAGCCGTTTAGTAATCTCAATATAGATCAACATTCCCTTTTTCCGTATAAAATATCCCTATGGAATAAATTACCAGAAGTAGTACCTACTTAACTCTAATACAACAGAATCATTCGTTCAGCTTTTAAATAGGCTTTCCTTTGACATGTAAAATTATGTTGATGCTGTGTAGCAATGACGGCTGTTGATTCTTGCATTCGCATTTCATTTGACGCATAGTATTTAATTTGCCTGATGTATTGGATTGTTGTATGTACATGTGTTATCACTGCAGTATTACTGTTGTGTTCGGAATTGCGAAGCAGATTTTTTTTTCGCTTGCTGATTGTAATCAACCTATGCTCTACCACATATGTCAGTGACAGTTCTAATTACTGTAGTTGCTATCGTTTATGTATACTGATGTACCCACTCCTGCTTGGGCCCCAGTAGGACCTGCAGTATTTGTAAATAAATAAAAAAAATATTCTTCTCTGTGCTATGGAAAATACTCTTCTGCTTTCTGTACACTAAGTTTGCGATCTACATGAAGCCGGTCCTTTGTATTCTCTACACACTCCGTGGACGGAAATAAACTAACCATAAAACGACATCATAAGTTTAGTTATGTATCTCGCAATACAAACTGCTTATGCTGTTGCATTGTACTGAGCAAATGTAGAGTTCTACTGTATAACATATTGTGCGTTTCATTTGTTTTGTGTTGGTATATTATGGTTTGCTAACCGAGAAGGAGCAGCCAGTGCCACCCTAAAGGCAACAGCCTCTCATATAAGTCATTTCTATAGAAAATCCTTGCTTGCAATAACTCTGCCGACATGTTTCACATATAGGCAATGGGGATAGCAATAAAAGTTACTATCTACCTAATATTGAAAATGTCCCGTTTATTTAAATCTTAACGGCAACTAGTAAAACGAGAGCCTTGCAAGGCAAAATTTTAAAGAAAAAGCAGAAGAACGGCCTAAAAATTAAACAAATAATATGTAGTACTTCATATATGGAAACGATGTGTTACGCGCGGATGCCACTCTTACATTTTGCAGTGCAGGCAAGGCTCAGAATTGTTCCTCCTTATGAACAAGAAAGAACTTATTTCCCACGAACATTGGTGCACCCATAATTCACACGCACAGAAAAAAAAATTAGCTACACTAAGAAAAAAATGCAGAAACACCGCACGCCTTCCCCGAATTTCCATCAATCGAAACTGAAACATAACATACAAGAACGCGCTGATTTGACAATCAAAGTACGGCAGTTTGACTGAGGGTCAAACATGATATTACAAACTCACTCCTCCATAATGGATCACTCTCACTCACTCTTAAATGATTATTCCCGTAATGGTAGTAATCAGTGAAGGGGCTTGCGGACCCATCGGCATAAGGTTCCATCCCGTGTTATTTCCTGAGGGTTTATAGGCGACACACTGACCTAACCCACAGAGACACAGCAAAAGCTGCCTGCGTGGAACACGCGAAAGACCGGAGGTGAACTAAGTGATCGCAGAGCAGGAAAAAGAAATATGCTGTCCTGTAGTTGTCTATGTCACATGAGAAAGGCTATTGGATAGAGTGAGCTCTGCTGGCAGATGTTGCCTGTTCCGCTAGGACCACAGGACCGCCCGTCGAGTGCACATTAAAATGCAGATCGGTCCCCAGCCTCACATTCATCCGTGGCGGCTGAACCTCGCGTTTGTTGGGATACAAATGCATCTCTGGAGAGAGAGAGAGTTTGCCGTGAACTGAAACGGACTAGCCAGCTGCCCTCGTCCTCGCTGTCCTTGTGTTCGCTTGGATCTGAATAGGATACTTTTATTGTTTTCAAGTCCAATTGTTTACCACTTGAACTTCGCGCGGGGCATTCCCTTTATTGGATCACCTCCCGCAATTATAATACAGACATGTTTAGACAGAGAGACAGAAATAAAAAGAAAGTGATATCACCGTCTCAACCAATTTCGAAAATTTACTGATTGCCTAAGGACGGTCTAACGACGACAAGTACAGTGCACTCTTAAAAGGGTCCGTGAAATCGACAAACAAAGTCTACGTAATGTTGAAGGATGCCTGTCTGTTTATTGAAATATACAAGTAATCGCCCTAAATACGAAAAAAACATGTCCCGTTTTTTGAGGTACAGAAAGTGTCTCCTTGTTTAATGGGCCACTTGTAAAATGTGTAAAATGTGCTTTCCCTCTCTAATTAATGTTTTAATTAAGTTCTAACTCATGTGGTGGCTTCCCTTCAAGTTATTTTCTAACCAAAGGGCTCTGGTTACCAGGCTACCTTTTCAAACAAAGTTCTTTGGTGTAAAGCGTGGGCAGCGTGTATAGCTCTATGTATATATAGGAATTTATCCGCGTGCCTTTAATGGTTTTTCATAAGTGCGGAGAACACTTTAGAGGCGCGGGCTGTCGTTATGGCATCCTGTCGTCGTCTCGTGTCGCTTGGCGTCACGCAGGCAAAACTATGTATACCATAGCCATGTATAGTATAGCCATGTGTAGCAAGGAGGTGAGAGAGGGAAGTGAGGTTGAGGAGGAGTGATGTGAGGGAGAGGAGGAAATGCACTGTCCTCGTATGCTGCGATCTCATGTCGCTTGGCATCATGAATACAAAATTGTGTATAGCATAGCCATGTATAAAAAGCGCGCGGGTAACGAGTGTGAGGAAAAGAGTGAGTTATGAGAGGATGATTATGAAGGCAAGAAAGAGCGGTGAGAGGAAAGCACAACACAGCCATGTATGTCGTCCCACAGCCATGTATAGTGTGGTATAGAAAGGGTGCGGGAAAGGGAAGTGAGGGTGAGAATGAGAAAAAAAAGGAGAAGGGGAAGGGAGAGGGTGATGTAAAGCATAGCCACGTATGGAGTCACGCAGGAAATACCGCGTATAACATAGTTATGTGTAGTATGCTATAGTAAGGGTACGGTAAAGGGGAGCGAAGGTGAGGAGTGAAGCTAGGGTGAGGAGTATCGGAATGAGAAGGGGAGAGGGTAAAGCATAACACAGCCAGCGTTGTATAGCATAGTCGTATGTTGTATAGTATAGCAAAGGGTAGGAGGAGAAGCCAGGGCGAGGGGAGGGAAAGGACGAGGGGTAGAGCAGAGCATAGCCGTGTGTAGTACAGTATAGCAAGGGAAGGAGAATGGAAGTGATGGTGAGGAGGAGGGAAATGAGGAAGGGAGGGGTAAAGCACAGCATAGCCATGTGTGTCGTCACGCAGGCACAATACATGTCAGGCATAGTAAAGTAGAGAAAGGGTTCGGGAAAGGGAAGTGAATGTGAGGAGAAAGGAAAAGAGAGGGAGGGTAAAGCATGGCATCGTTATGAGTCATACAGTTAGCGAGGGGGGAAAGAGAACAGAAAGCGATAGGGAGTGATGTAAGGGTGAGGGGGGAGGGAAAGAATGAGGGGAGGGTAAAACAGCATAACCATGCGTAGTACCTTATAGCGAGGGGGGAAACATAAGTGAGGGGGGACAACTAGGGAAAGGAGTGGGTGGTAAACCATAGCATAGCCGTTTATAGAACAGTATAACAACTGGGTGGGAACGTGAAGTGAGGGTGAGGAGGATAAAAAAAGAGGAGGGGGAGGGTAAAGAATAGCGTATATTCGTGTGTAGTTGATTGAAGAACAGTGCGATTGAGTGAGGCCGACATAAGTGTCAAAGCGAAATATAGCTCTTAGACTCATTGAACCTTTGTTCATTGTGCAAAGTGCATTCATAAAGAGACTGCCTGTCAAAAACCACCTAGTGGTGGAAATACAGAGAAAACGTCCTATCTATAGAACTCGGGTAAATAGAATCATCATTTGCATAGCACTGTTTTCGAATACGAGAATGCTTTAACGTCAATTAATATGAAGATCTACAGCCACATCGAACAAAATTAGCCGGAGCATTTGATACATCAAATACATCGGACAGCATGAAACGGCCCAAGAAGTCGGCTTTCCCTCACAAGAGGCTGTCATTTCCTCACGGGGAGGGACCTTCCCGCGTGTCCTCGGGTGACCAACTGCCGTATTTTTTGCGAAATCGATATATGCGGTTTGACTACCCGTAAAGGCGATAAAATGAATTCTCGAAGAGAAATCTACTGTGCCTGCTTTTAAGGGCGTCGGATAAAATGACACCAAGATTTTCTCGCGCCTCATCGACGAGACTTCGAACATCTAGCTAAATGTATACGCTACAAAAATATAAAGGAGTACTGAGAGGTACCAACAAGCGAAACAGGCGATATTCGTAAGCATAGGCGTGCGCAGGGTTCACCTTAAGGGGAGGGGGGGGGGCGAAGGTTCGTCGCAGTGCCCCCCCCCCCTCCCTATTATGCCAACGTATGGGGCTGGCTTTGCGCCCCCCCCCCTCCTGGGGCACGCCTATATTTGTAAGTGCACCCGTTCGTTTCTCCAACCACAAATGCACCCGACCTAACCTCACCAACCAACCTTCGCAACTCCATGTTTCGTTTGTAAAAGTCCTCCGTTCTCTCTTTTCGAGCGATCCTTTCTCATGAAACTTGTATTTCTCGCTACGACTGATTAATACAGAGAAAAAATATGGGCGTTGGAGTGGGGTAGCTATTGACATTTCGCGATAAATATGTACCGGTGGGCTTCTCGTTCTCTCCCATCGCTATTTACGTTCCTTCAGATAAATATGTTTTGTGTGCGTGTGTTCTTTCCGTGTTTCAAAGCCGCTAGGCTAAGCTCACGTCATGACGGAAGCGGAGCAAGGTGGCAAGGGCAGAACGGGGACGATCGTCACAGCCGGTGAGATTCAGCGTGTCTTGAAGCATCGCACAGGTCAGCCCGACAGGGTCAACAGGGTGGCGAAAGAGCAGGACAAAGGAGGGGGGGGGGGAAGAGTGAGAACAGAAAACACGAGGAGGAGGCTGCACTCCGCAACTCAGTTCAAATCACCCGCTGCACTTGAGCCAATCACTTTAAATAAAAGACTGCGTGCGGAACCACGTTTAGCAAAAAAAAAAATAAAATAAAAATAAATAAATAAATAAAAATAAAAATAATAAGAAAGAAAAATAAGTTTGCTCCATGCTTGTATATTTATAATGTTTGTTGATATTATGTGTGTTTATTACTGCTGTCAGTCATCGACTGGGGATATATTGCAACGTGCGTGATCCAATCACTTCAAACCAAAACCACACGTGCGGAACTACGTTAGTAACCCAAGCTACTAGGCACTGTACCAAAGCGCAGCGAGAATGCATGGAAGGAGTGAGGGCCTTTCGCGGTGAACTTCCGCGCCGCGGCGCTGCCATGCAGGACCCGTTAAACCCGTGGGCTTTCTCCGAGGTGGAAGCAGCGTCAAAAACCAACATTGCGGTCATTTGGGCAATATTTAATACTACGTCATTGCAACATAATACTGCAGCGACTCACCGCATATAGAACGCGTTTGTGTGTTGTGAAGCGGGGATTTTGTATGCTTCCTTTTTTTTGTATATCTAACTCTCTCTCTCTCTCTCTCTCTCTCTATATATATATATATATATATATATATATATATATATATATATATATATATATAGGAAAGAATTGTAAACTTGAGGGCTCGTTTGCTTTGTTAAACACAGTAATGAGAACTAACACACAAAGATGCCAAGGAAAGTATAGGGGAAACTATTAGAAGTAATTGTAATGTAAATATGAAGAAAGGAAAGTGGACGAAAAGATAACTTGCTACCAGCAGGGACCGAACCTGCGACCTTCGAATAACGCGTCCGATGCTCTACCCCTGAGCTACGGTGGCGGTCATCCCTCCGTCCACTTTATGGGGTATATACGTGTACTTAAACATGGGAGCGTCAGTCAGCGCCGCCTGTTGCCATTACGGCGAGTGTGGAACACTCTTTTTGGCCTGTAGGCGTCACGTAGTACGTGATCTTAATACGAGCGGCCAGCTGACTAATAATCCCTCGCATACCACCTGAAGGCAACAAGTCTGCCAGAACGAGACCCTCGTTATGAATTAAGGAAAGAATTGTAAACTTGAGGGCTCGTTTGCTTTGTTAAACACAGTAATAATGAGAACTAACAGACAAAGATGAAAAGGAAAGTATAGGGGAAACTATTAGAAGTAATTGCAATGTAAATATGAAGAAAGGAAAGTGGACGAAAAGATATATATACATATATATATATATATATATATATATATCCCCAAATTATTATTATTGTTAATATCCGGATATTGGTACAGGATTTTCTATAATACGTCTTTTGATGCACACACCTGGGAACTAACGCAAGTTTACTTGGCATTGCTTTTCATTCAAATGTCGGAATTTAACACAAGCGTTGCACTCGGTGAACCTTGTTGTACGCTACCTCAGAAGTGAAAATAAGCCTAAAGTATTGCGGTCGTTTGGCCGTCTCTACTCTTTCTTTTGTTTCCTTTACGTCTCCCGATGTGCTCTGTTCATAAGTTCATAATAATATGGTGGAGGCTAACGAATTGTCGAATAAAGCGGTGTGCATATGGCTAGAAAACCACTGGTGACAATGAGTAAAATACTCGTAGTGGTAATGAAGCGGTCACTGCGCGTAAGTATTTCAGCTGACTACGCGTGTAATTTATCTTTTTTATTACTCTTAATTCTTAGATGCTTGATGCTATTGGCCGATTAGCCGTGCGAAAAAGTTTCTTTTCGTTCCTTCTTTGTGCTTGTTCAGTTTGCGCGTTTTTACGAGCGCACCAACGTTCTCTAACTCCATCACTGGAACTAGGTCACGCTGATGCCGCTTGACACACGAGTTTTTGCAAGCTTTTGTTGCCCCCGCGCTAACACAGCGCTTAAATATGGGTAAGCTCTATTCCCCACCGAATTATTAAAGCTAAGTAGACTTCTAGTGCCCTGTGCGGAAACTCAGCGCAAAAAACAAAAGCGCGTAGCAGACTCCCCTCGCATTCCGCGCGCTCCCCGAGCGCGGAAAGCCTACGGGTTCGGTGCAGCAGCGGCGCGGCGCGGCAATTCGCCGCAAAAGGCCCACGCGGGAGCCGGCTGAGCCGGCGCTTTGGACACTCACTATGTTTAGCATGAAAAAAGAAGAAAAATGTCCGAAGGTGAACCTCCTGAATTAAGCTAAGAAGTTATTTCAAAAATAATCTATCACTAAACATTTTAAGAATATAAACTCATTTAATTACATAACAAGGCACCGCCCGTTTCATGGCCGATCCTCCATTGTGGGTTGCGCCAGAATAACAAGGATCAACCAACCAACCAATCCTGGAGCCCAGGCGTTCGATCGTGTTGCGTTCTCTCGGTCTGGGGGTTGCGGCCAAAGATTGTGTGGTTGCTGCTAAATTTTTGTCTTGCTCAGTACCTTTATAGTGCCCTTGCCGATCAGTGAGTGCTTTTTGCGCTTGTAAGATCAGACATGCCGTTTTCCTCACCTGGACCAGGGGCTTTTCTCTGGTCCGCTTCTCTTCCACCGCAGGAGATACCAGTGGCCCTGTTCTTGCGTAACGGCATCTCTTTTGTTCCTGTGGCCCTCGTCCTAACCAATGATGGTACCATACGGATGAAGAATCCGAAAGTAATACAAGCAGAGCTGCGAGCCGCCACAGCTCACTTCCAGAGCATCTCAGAGGTCTGCCAGTTCGGCAGGGGAGGTATCCTCTGCTTTTCGTCAGACCAGCTTTGTGTTCAGGACCTACTGAAATGTTCCATGTTTGCTTCCAATCCGGTGAGCGCATTCATCCCACCTCACTTAGCATGTGTGAAAGGTCTTGGGCGAGACGTTGACGTCAACATGACTCCGTCGGAGGTATTAGACATGTTTGCAGAGGCTGGTGCTATTTCAGTGTTTAGGTGTGGGCGTGTTATTGATAAGGCTAAAGTCCCTACCGAGTCGGTGACATTTGCCGGGTCGAATCGACCAACGGAAATTAAGGTGTGGCCTCTTATCTACCGCGTTGAACCGCTTTCGCCTCGACCTCTGCAGTGTGTAAAATGCTGGCGCTATGGCCACACCATGAAAGGATGCAGGTCTGCTCTCAGGTGCCGGATGTGTGGCGAGCCTCACAACGCAACTGAATGCCAAAGCAAAGAAGAAAAGTGTTGTCTCTGTGATGAAGCGCACAGTGCGGACAATCCAAATTGCTCTGCAAAGGCAAGACAAGAGAAATCCGCATTCTCGAAATTGTAGATCGTAGACGCTGCTCCCGAAAAGAGGCCTTAGCTGAAATTCAGTCCAGAAGTCAGGGTCAGGGTCCAGAAGAGCAGCAGAGGTGACAGAAAAAATAAGTGTTCAATCTTTCCTGTACCTTCTGGTGTTCTTACACTTCTACAAAATCTTGAGTTATCCTGAAATCTTCACATTCATGATGAAATGCCATAAGGTTGGCTCATTACAATCCATTGTGCACATAGAGCACACATTAAGTGCTGATGGAGTTTTCTAGGCAAATTACTTTTTTGCAAGCTGCGTTTTTCATCAGTTTTTTAGTACTCAAGTGCAGGCAAGCTTGACATAAAATCCATAGCTACATTTGTCTGCAAAATTCATTACTCCTCTCATACTTGCTTTAATGTATCCTGAGCTCATCATTCAAGGTCAAATTTTGGTATATCAACATATACCTGTGTTTAACTATCATGTTTGCATGTACTACTTGCGTACTGTAAGGCCTCTATTCTGCAGAAGCTGATGGAATGTTTTTTTGTGCATGTATACCAGCGCAGACAACTGACCATTCAAGGGACTGAAGCAGTGGACAGCTTGCTGTGAAAGATCGGAGCATTCTTCCTTAGGTCTGGACAAGCCACTATTAGGTGGTAGGTATTTGTTTCCATGTCTACAAATGGGCAGTACGGCCATTTTTGACCAATCTAGAAGTCAAGTCGAGAAGGTAGTTCTTGGCTTGTCACTACATAATGTGAGGAAAACAGGGCACACTTAGACAATGATGGAGTCAGCAGCATGACACAAGCTGTATACATAAATATTTATTTAAAATAGCAGGGAAAGTTACTTGAAAGATGTGACGCAAAGTTAGAAACGAGAAGAAACAAGAAGAGACAGAAAGAACGCCAACCAATAAACCTAGCATGGCAAGAAGCAAAAGTGATCAAGCGTGCGTAGTCCTCAGCCGGAGTAGAAGGTGAAACAGACTGGAAAGGGCCCACTGTAGAAGACATGAAGCTTAATAGTACATTTTGTTGGGCCAGTTGGTGTATCGTTACTTGAAAGACGTGCGCTTGATTGCTTTTGCTTCTTGCTGTGCTAGATGTATTGGTTGCCGTTCTTTCTGTCTCTGCTTGTTTCTTCTCGTTTCTAACTTTGCATCACGTTTTCAAGTAATGATTTCAAGTAGCGAGTGGCAAGAAGTTTACTTCACAAATCATCCTATCAGTGCGCCCGCACCATCAAGCGCACTGGCAGGAAACGTAATGTAGTGGCTACATGCATGAGATAGCTCATAATCTCATGAAAATTGCTGGTTGCTTTGACGTATCTGTTGTATTTAGTGCCCCTCAAGGACTTTCAGCCTTTGCAAAATTAGTGTGCTTGGGAAGAAGCCACCAGTGATGTGCTGAAAGAAACATAGATCTAAGTTCATTAGATGTCCTGATCACCCAGTGTATCTGATGTCGTTGAGTTTTGGAAAATTCTACAGCGACCACTCTATTATATAACTTAAGGATCATTTGAGAGAGCACTGTGGCAATGAGGAAAACACAAAAGCAGGGCTCTAGCCGTGCTATTCGACTCATGTGGGTGTCAACATGAATTGGATGAATTTGACAGGATTGTCAGAAATTAAAAAAGTTAGTCCCGAGATACTTCAAGCCGAAGTGATTCAACATTGTGCACACGGTGTGTTTGTACACTATCTGTTAGTTTGTGCGAAAAGGAACTTTCATTCCTTTGTGCCGATTTCTGATAATTTGCTGTCATGCCTGTGTGACATGCGCACTCACTTCACCTATTTCTGTCCATATGTATTTTTATGCGGTTTCAAATAAACATTTGTTATAGTTAGCACGGGTGCCGTGTTGCTTTCTCCGTCTCAGTCTAAATGTGCACTATTTACTCTTACTCACCCATTCGAGGGACTTATTGCACCTATATTATGAGGAGCTCCAACACAGGAAACAGTATGTAATAGCAAGTGCTTGTCATATTGCTCAAAGTGTTGCGCAGTTGGGTACGCTTCACGCTGTTGTTCTGGGTCACCTAAAATGTGGCCGGTTGGATCAGCGTGATGTGACTTGTACCCAAAAGAAATGTCTTCAGAAGGGTGCTCACCATTTACACACTTAAGCTCAAATAAAGAGCCAAGTCTTTTGCACTTCATTACAGCCTCTACAATGGAAATCTCACACTTTTTGGACGTCGCATGCTTTCTGCTGCTTACAAGTTGCCTCAGTGGTCACTTGAACCGATCCTGTCGCTCTTGTCACCTTTGAATGAAGCCAGCTTCTTTTCCGACGAGCCCGGGCACTCTTTAACACTGCTAATTAAATCGTCCCCATGGCAGTGATTTCGTAAGCATGTTTACAGCCTCGCAGGCCTCTGTGGCGTAGTTGTCAATGCAGTCAAATTCATCGTGCTTCATTGGTTCTCTTTACACAGCCCCTTTAAATGTGTGTGACTGCTCCTTTTGGAGAATAAAGTCGCTTTTTTTCCCTGCATTCACTACACGAACCCCTAGACAACAAATTTGAAACATAACTTACTTAGATGTGGTATAAGTTGCCCTCAGATTGAAGCCCAATACATAGAGCGAAAAATTTTTTTCCAGAATGGTGGCAAGAAATACACTCTAAATTTTTAATGATGTATGATATCCATAGCTTCAACAGTAAAGAGAAGTGGGTGAAAGCATGCCTGAAGCTGTCCTGTTAATGGCTGCAGCCGACTGCACTTTCATGTGGGACAGCCACTCAAAGATGGACAAAAAATGACTCAATAGAACCTGATTTCTTGTGTCACTGTCTCTCAGTGTGATGCCTTTTTCACTTCCTTTTTTATCATATATTTTTCAGTCCTTCCTCAGTGAAAGTAGGCTGATCAAAACTGAAGCAAGTGAAAACGTTTTTTTCCCCCATCAAGCTGTCCAACTAAACTTTTTTCAGTGTACAGTTCCATTCTTTATGAAGCACTTCAAAAACTTTTCTACTGAAATATACATAATGCAAGCTTCCTCATCCTGAGAAGCAGTGTTTAAAGCCAGGGGCATCTGAGCTTCTGTGGATTTTTGTTCTTTTTAGTGCGCGATTGCATGCTTCAGTAATTGCCATGTCTTAAATATGTGCTGTTGGTAACATTTTGACTGTTTAAATAATTTTTGTTCATTACTGAGCTCTATCGCTGCATTGGTTCTACTGTATTGTTGAGACGTACAGAAAAAGGGGGGAAAAGTTTGCTTTTTTCTGTGAAGGTTAACTTTCGGTAGAGTCCTTTGCTTTGTTGGTGGTCAATTAAAGCATCATTTTAGTTGTAATTATGAACTACATAAATTAAAATACCTAGCATTATTGATAAAAAACCGGCAGATCCCACGCACTGTGGGAATCGATGTGATGCGAAGCAGCCAGCAAGGATCAAATCATGCTGTACATAATATGCATGTCATTATTTACATGTTAGGACCTGCCATTTGTGTTCGTCATACAGTCACGTCACGCAATACAAATTTTGGTGTATATCAAGCTAGCGAACTGGACGCAAGCGCACCATGAGCGTGGCATGTAAATGGCATTGTAGATGACATGCATGCCATGATTTTCATGTTACAACCTGCCACTTATGTTCGCTTAATTTTTTACCTCGAATCGCAACGAGACGCGAGACCAATCTGCCTCCGTTTCGCATGCGTTCGTATTCTCGCGCTCTGCGCATCGTGCAGACGCCATCCACGTTCCAGCGTTTACATTGACGGACACTATGTCAATTCCAAAATGTGTTCCTCGAACGCTTGCGCCCACTGAGACGGGGTCGGTCAGAATGGAACGTGATGCGCGCGTCTCCCTCCTTGCATGATTAGAGACGCTGGTCACAGCGACGCTACGCAAGCAAAGCGCGAGCGCTGTAAAGTCCAACGCGACCAGCGTCCGTTTGCGCGCCCCGGCGCCCAACTGGCACTTTGCCAGGGCACGGCTGGAGGGACGGACGGACGGGCGGACGTCGGACGTGAACATGAAACATTAAAGGCTTTCACCTTAAAATTTGTATGTCAAGCTGGCGAAACGGCCACAAGGGTGTCATGAGCGTGGCATGCAAGTCATGTTGCACATGATATGTCATGATTTGCATATTGCCACTTGTCATTTATCCTCGCCATACAATCACGTCACTGAACAGCAAATTTGGTGTATATCAAGCTAGCGAAACGGCCACGGGAGTACCATGAGTGTGGCATGCAAGTCATGTTGCACATGACATATCATGGTTTTCATATTACCACCTGTCATTTATGCTCGTCGTACAGTCACTTCCCTCAATACCAAACTTGGTGTATTTCAAGCTAGTGAAACGGCCACGAGAGTGTCATGAGCGTGGCATGCAAGTCATGTTGCACATGGCATGTCATGATTTTCATATTACCACTTGGCATTTATGTTCGTCATACAGTCACGTCACGAAATACCAAATTTGGTGTATATCAAGCAAGCGAAACGGCCGTCAGCGCGCCATGAGCGTGGCATGTAAATCATGTTGTACATGACATGCACGTCATTATCTGCATATTACCACCTGTCATTTATGTACGTCATACAGTCACGTCACTCAATCTCAAATTTGGTGTATATCAAGCTAACGAAACGGCCGCGAGCCGGCCATGAGCGTGGCATGTAAATCATACTTTTCATGACAAGTTAGTCATGATTTTCATGATATGACCAGCCATTTATGTTCGTCATACAGTCATGTTATGGCATACCAAATTTGGTATAAATCCCATTAACGATACGGCCAGGAGAGCACAAAGTCGTAGGCGGCTAGATAGATAGATAGATAGATAGATACGCTCAAAGTCGCCGAAGTTCGCTAAGAAATGCTTCGCATTTAAAAAGAGGAAAAAAATATACTCAGTAACATCACATCTTATTGCCAAGGGCCTCTATATACTGTGCGATGTTTTGAGCGAATCTAGACAAAAGAGTGCCAAGGATCAATAAATAAGAGATCAGCTTCAGTTTTCTCTGTTCTGAGGTGGAGTTTTATTTTGTAGAGTTACTCTTAAGTAGGGTTTCAGATTTGACAAATTATTTTGTGTGTTTTTTTTAAGATATATGGGAAACAAGAGCTTTCAGTCATTAAGCACCATTGTCTTCATTAGCATACTGCAAAAACATTGCTAGGAGCCTGAGTGTTACTGTGTAATGGCAGCATTTAGGCCTTCATTTTATATTCCGTAGCTAGGGCTAGTGTGGCCCTACATTATTTGTTTTTTTTTTCGGCCATTCATTCTGTTTTCCTTCTTTCTCAGCCTCATTTTAATAAGACATATGGTTTTGGAAGTACTTCAAAGGTACCACAGAATGTAAAGTGCACTCTCACTTATGCCGTGTAGTTAGATGCCTGTACAATCGTGAGCAAGCTTAACACGAACGCTCTGCAGCGTGTCCTGAAACAGTTTGATTAATGCTAGCGCCACGTAGCTTTGGGTTCTGTTGCTGAAATGTTGCCCATGGATGCCAACATACTATCGAAGCACACCGAGGTATTATCTCCGCAACAGTGCCCCGCACTTCGTGGCTGGAATGTCGTCTGCGCATAAGTCATTTGTTTTTTGTTTTTTTTTGTTAACACTACATTTATTCACTGGTGCAAGAGTTTTAGGAACACATGCCCTGTCTTTTATGAGTTTGAGCATGCTGTGCATGCATCAAAACTCAAAACATGCTGATGTGTGGTCGTTTGATTGTGCAAGGTAGATGCAACATTCAATTATGACACAGATTGCCTTCTTTCTTTTGGTTCAGTTGTCCTGATCTTTTTTGTTTCTTCTCTTTCCAGATGAGCCAGGGTACGAATGGTATATTCGTACAGTTTGGCAGAATAAACCCCATCTTTGTGCGTTCAGAGCCGCTGGATGTTCACTGTTTACTTGGCAAGAAGTTGTATGTATGCATGCTTCCTGCCACAGCTCTCCGCTGTCTCACACATTGTAGGAACCACAGTGAATGCTATAACATTTGCTGAGGAACGTATGCGCCAAATAGTGCATTTTGTTGCTTTACAATATGACACCACACTGAGCTTAAAAAAGCTGTATTATAGGTGTTGTGTGGTGAAGAAAGTCATGGGGCTTTACTTGTAGCTACCGCAATGGTTATTGACTGATGCCAGCGGCAGCTTCTGCTTTGCTTCTAAGAAGTTGTTAGAGAGAGGATAGATATATTGTGCAGTGATGGCGACAAAAATTTCTACTGGATGTTTAACAAAAGTCATCAGGACAGACATACATGCACACATAGCCCCTGTTGAAATGTATATCAGGCTAAAAGTGCCATGATATTTGGTCTGCCAATTTATTTGTTATGGCTGAACAACAATATGTGTTCTTGTATTACCAGGCTATTTGTGATTGGCGTCCAACTATATGTGCACCAGTTTCATCCTGACCAGATGAGACTTTGTCAGACCCTCGGCTTCATAAAGCCAAACTACATACAATTAATTTTTATGTGGTACCAGGACACTTGAGTTGTCATTGAAGTAACCGACAAAATACAATCTCACTTGTAGCCCGACATACGTGTCAACAGGGGCAGTGTGTACATGTATGTCTTTCCTCGTGACTGTTGTTTTAAGCATCCATGTAAATTTTCGTCGCAATCACTACGTAATGTGCTTATCCACTCTCCAACAACTTCGTAGCTAAGTAGCAGCTGCTGCTGGTATGAGTCAATAACCATTGCGGTAGCTGCATGTAAGGCACCGTTACTTTCTTCACCACACAGCACTCATTATTACTACTTTTTTAGGCACAGTGTGGTGTCAAGTTGTGTGCATTGGTGACTGTAAGGCAACAAAATCACTATGTGTCGCACATCATGTTCCTCATTACATACGAAATTTCCAAGGAGCATTGCATACAGCATTCCTCGGGTGACATTACGTACAACATTTCTAGGCGACATTACGTAAGGCATTCATACGGAGACATTACGTACGTTTCTACGAGACATTACGTACATCGTTTTAGGAAACATTACGTATAACATTCCTAGGAGACATTACGTACAACGTTTCTAGGAGACATTACGTACAACGTTCCGAGGAGACATTACGTATAACGTCTTTAAGAGACATCACGTACAAAATTTTCAAGGAGACTCCGTTTAAGGATATTGTAATAATTTGGAAAAGGAAAAGTATTCGGCGACACTTTACCTTCAGCTTCTTACGTAAACAGGGGCCCAGATTTTAAACAGTGTAGGTTTAATTCTATGTCCTCTGTTTTTACGCTCTACCACACACGTGTGCACGTACAGTGTGTGTAACAAGGGTTGTATAGGGATAAAATATAAGCAGGCTTCGAAGAAAGATAAAAATGGATATACCAAGCAATTCTCAGAGGATTATTTATATAATCATTCTTCAAAGTCCAGAACACCTTAGCAAACAAATCGACAAAGATTTAGCGGGTACTTCAGGCCTCCTTAAATCACCGTCGATGTGAGTGAATTATTGCGGCGTGCGATTGCGGCGTGCGTCGGCGTGCGATTGCATCGCACGCCGACGATGCAATCGCCCTTTCCTTTCTGCGTTTTTACAAACAAGAATGCTCCCACTGAACAAGGTCCGGTAAATAAATAACGCGGAACGAAGCAGCGTCTTCAAAGACCGTCATCTTTCACGGAATCCTGAGGGCCGGTGGCAACCGCAGTCTTAAATGTTAGCCACTGACCGCGGACACGATAGCACTTCTGCGTTGGACGCCGCCCAGCTCTAGGTCTCTGTCACTTCGTATCCGACGGCACTTCTATAATTCAGCTGGGAACAAGTGTTCGAGGCGCTTATCTTCGCGCTAAGTGCGCCTAAGAGGTTGAAAGCCCCTTGCGCTGGACGAGAAGACGGTGAGGGGTTTCGACGTGTTGCGACCAGGCTGACGGTTTTACTGCCGCTGAATAACCTGCAGTTGCGTGCAGCAGAACGAGAACTGTAGTTGCACTCTGACTAATTAAAATTGAAGTCACAGTCAGAAAGATCTATAAATTGAGTATTTCTATCTATCTATCTATCTATCTATCTATCTATCTATCTATCTATCTATCTATCTATCTATCTATCTATCTATCTATCTATCTATCTATCTATCTATCTATCTATCTATCTAGCCGCCTACGTCTGGGTGCTCTCGTGGTTGCCTGCCTAACCTGGTGCACATAAATATTGATATGGGAGGGTACGAGTGTTTGACGAATATGATTCTCTGGTGATGGCAGGAAAACGCGAAAATCCTGTCGCGTACGTCGTCAAACTCTTTCCTCCAGACACATGTGGCGCATACCAGTATACCACAGGCTGTGGTACACGGTTATGCACCACAGGTGATTGACAGTTTGTATCTAACGTGGAACGGCCAGAAGCGGTACTGGTAATCGAAATGCGAGTACGGTAAGAAAAAAAATTGTGCTTGATCCCTCTGATATAGGAATCGGTATAACACACGAAAGTGAAACATGTCTTCACAGAAGTAGTTGAATGTTTATTGCCCATTGATATATAATATCTGTTGGTGTTTAGTGGCTACAGCACCCTTAAACGTTGATGCACCCATGTTGGCGCGTCGTGACAACCCCCCATCACGACAACCAATGACTCGCGACCGGGATACATTTTCTGGATACACTGCACTGCACGCACCGGAGCATTGCGCAAATCACACATGAACCACAGGCGTTCGCAAACCTCGGAACAGGTTTTCACAAAATCGTTTTGTGAACTCATGGTCCGCTGCAGCGAAGAGTGCAAGATTTAGGCCTCGGCGACCGTCCTGTACGCGTCCTTGGCATGCGGCGTCGTGTTACCGAGCAGCGTCCGGCTGGTGGGTCGCTTCGGCGAAAGTACGATCATTTCGGTCCTGCTTCGGTGAGTGTAAGGCAACCAGTTTGGTCACGATGCGCTCAACTTCGGAAACGCGAGAGGCAGAGTTCTCAGCTTGAGCCGTGAACGCGCGAAGGCCTCCCGCTCCCCCCTGGCGTGTCCCTCGGTGCACCAAACTGCGCAACATTCGCCCGTCGACGCCGTTGTCTTTCGGCGGCGCTGAATGCAGCAGCTCTCGTAGTCGGTGCCGTCGTACTCGTATCAGTAGACGGCGGAGAAACATGGTTGGGGCATATGGAAGCTGCGCATGTTAGTACAACGCGAAAGGCAAAGCGCGTAACTGCGTCGTCACCGAGTCAAATCGGCGCGTATAGCGCGCCGCAGTTACAAACTGTGCTCGTGGCCTCCGAAATCAGCTTCAGAAACATCGGAGGTGATTGCGGAGGCCACGCTCCGCTGTGCTGAGTAGGGCCAACGCTACCTAGGTGGCACCACTTTGGTAGGGTGCATTGATGCCATCGTCCGTTCGAATGCTGGCGTCGAGGCGCCGTAGTGCTGATACTAGAGAAGCGTGCACTGTCGGTGCTCGCTGGTGTAATTATGCAGTACTTCTCTTCTGCGCTCGTAGGTGGCGGCACCGCCCCAATAAACCAAGTGCGCAGGTACATGGAGAAGGAGTGTGAGATATATAAGGCGCGTCTGAGGAGCTGTCCCTGAATGCGTTTGTGGCGCAGTTCGTTGAGCGCCCGGTTTCTGTCCCGGTTCTCCCAAATTTGTGAAACTTTTTCTTCTGTTTTCTTTCTTTGTATTCTGTTCATGTAAATTTTAAGAACGTCACATCCGTGACGGAAGTACGTCAGTGAATTCTTGGTGGACCCCGGCATAAAACACTTTCGTGTTAAAAAACATGGCTGATCCCTCTGCCATACGTATCGGTACAACACGAAAGTGAAACGTCTTTTCACAGAAGTAGTTCAGCGTTTATTGTGCATTGTTTCGCCACAAGGGCGATTGAATGAACGCTACAGCAACAAATTGTAATGTCGCGTGAAGAACGGCAAGCAGCTCGAAATTACAGCACGCTCTCCAAGCAGAAAGAACGCGCGAAAACAACATGAACAGGACGAGCGCGAACTAGCTGTCAAGGCTCGACATTTAATGCGTGCTGCTCAAAGAGAAGGATACACTTATAGCAGGGGTCTCAAACTCAACTCAGCCTGCGGGCCGCAGTCACGCAATTTAGCACCGCAAGGGCCGGGGCAGTGAATAAATGTAGAAGCCGGGGGGGGGGGGGGGATTTGTACAATTTGCTTGAAATCGCTGCCATTTGAAAGAAAATTTTCCCATATCTCATATACAGGTAATTTGCGAAGGAGGTTCGGTGCCAGGATTCCAAAAACACGTCGATACCGATATTGAAACTGACTAAAATTTGAACGCCGATTGTGAAATATAATTTTTTGTTTCACGGTTATGTTTGAAAACAAAGTGAACACATGGGATGCCTCACGCAACAATGCGTTAAACCAGTCAGGTCTGTGCACCTCAGGAACATACTTAATAAGAACAATAAAATAAAAAACGAGGGACAAAGACAGTCACGTGAGGGCCGCGGGCCGCAACCGAGAGCCTGGCGGGCCGCATGCGGCCCGCGGGTCGCGTGTTTGAGACCCCTGCTGTATAGGAAGTCTCGCATAAATACTGCACCAAGCTGCAGGTGATGACATAATGATTCACATGTCCCCTTCACATCGAGTCCTGATGGAATTGATCGTTTTATGCAAGTGTCTACTAAATATAAGTGTTAACTTTGAGATTGTTGATCGAGCCATTCATTTTCTGCGAGACGACAGGATATCTGTATGAGCAGGGTCGGATTTCGATGCATGAAATAGGATGATTTATTGCCCCTACGTCGTTGCGCACCCGATTCAAAGGTGCGCCCGCTTCAGTGTTACCAGGAATGCTGCACCGTCCTGGTATCTATTGAAATGCATTTATGTTGTTTATTGTACTTGTTTTTGTGTGTTATTTTATAGTCTTATATAATAACGTATATTAAATGCGAAGCATTTCTTAGCGAACTTCGGCGAGTTTGAGCGTATCTATCTGACTATCTATCTAGCCGCCTACGACTTTGAGCTCTCCTGGCCGTATCGTTAATGGGATTTATACCAAATTTGGTATGGCATAACATGACTGTATGACGATCATAAATGGCTAGTCATATCATGAAAATCATGAGTAACTTGTCATGAAAAGTATGATTTACATGCCACGCTCATGGCGCGCTCGCGGCCGTTTCGTCAGCTCGATATACACCAAATTTGGGATTGAGTGACGTGACTGTATGGTGAACATAAATGACAGGTGGTAATATGCAAATAATGACGTGCATGTCATGAACAACATGATTTACATGACACTCTCATGGCGCGCTCGTGGCCGTTTCGTTCGCTTGATATACACCAAACTTGGTATAGAGCGACGTGACTGTATGACGAACATAAATGACAAGTGGTAATATGGAAATCATGAGTTGTCATGTGCGACATGACTTGCATGCCACGCTCATGGCGCGCTCGCGGCCGTTTCGTTAGCTTGATATACACCAAATTTGGTATTGGGTGACATGACTGTATGACGAACATAAATGACAAGTGGTAATATGGAAATCATGACTTGTCATGTGCGACATGACTTGCCTGTCACGCTCATGGAGCACTCGCGGCCGTTTCGTTAGCTTGATATACACCAAATTTGGTATTGAGTGACATGACTGTATGACGAACATAAATGACAAGTGGTAATATGGAAATCATGACTTGTCATGTGCGACATGACTTGCATGCCACGCTCATGGCGCGCTCGCGGCCGTTTCGTTAGCTTGATATTCACCAAACTTGGTATTGAGTGACATGACTGTATGACGAACATAAATGACAAGTGGTAATATGAAAATCATGAGTTGTCATGTGCGACATGACTTGCATGTCACGCTCATGGAGCGCTCGCGGCCGTTTCGTTAGCTTGATATACACCAAATTTGGTATTGGGTGACATGACTGTATGACGAACATAAATGACAAGTGGTAATATGGAAATCATGAGTTGTCATGTGCGACATGACTTGCATGTCACGCTCATTGAGCGCTCGCGGCTGTTTCGTTAGCTTGATATACACCAAATTTGGTATTGGGTGACCTGACTGTATGACGAACATAAATGACAAGGGGTAATATGGAAATCATGAGTTGTCATGTGCGACATGACTTGCATGCCACGCTCATGGCGCGCTCGCGGCTGTTTCGTTAGCTTGATATACACCAAATTTGGTATTGGGTGACCTGACTGTATGACGAACATAAATGACAAGTGGTAATATGGAAATCATGAGTTGTCATGTGCGACATGACTTGCATGCCACGCTCATGGCGCGCTCGCGGCCGTTTCGTTAACTTGATATTCTCCAAATTTGGTATTGAGTGGCATGACTGTATGACGAACATAAATGACAAGTGGTAATATGGAAATCATGAGTTGTCATGTGCGACATGACTTGCATGTCACGCTCATGGGGCGCTCGCGGCCGTTTCGTTAGCTTGATATACACCAAATTTGGTATTGGGTGACCTGACTGTATGACGAACATAAATGACAAGTGGTAATATGGAAATCATGACTTGTCATGTGCGACATGACTTGCATGCCACGCTCATGGCGCGCTCGCGGGTGTTTCATTCGCTTGATATTCACCAAACTTGGTATTGAGTGACATGACTGTATGACGAACATAAATGACAAGTGGTAATATGGAAATCATGAGTTGTCATGTGCGACATGACTTGCATGCCACGCTCATGGCGCGCTCGCGGCCGTTTCGTTAGCTTCCCTATTGAAAATTCCAGTAGCCTGCTGGTCTGTGGGAATACGTAATTTGGGCGTGTTGGTGCTGGTTTGCTGGTACTGGTCTGCTGGCAACCGGCCTGCTGGCAACCGGCCTACTGGCAACCGGCCTACTGGCAACCGGCTTGCTGGCAACCGGCCTACTGGTAACCGTCTTGCTGGTAACCGGCTTGCTGGTTGCTGGCCTACTGGCATTGGCTAATCTACCTTTTTCATATTCCTGTGCTGTCCTCTGTCATTTTGGTGGAGTTTTGGGAGTGGCCGGGACAATCGGTACTGCCCGAGCAAAACCCTCCGAGATCAAGCGTCGTTTTGCGACTTTTCCACGAGGAAAAAGGTGTATGTGCCACGGCGTTGTGAAAGATGCGGATTGGAATGGGCATATCTGCTCAAATGCTTTCTAGCCAGGAAATGGCCGTGAAGGTTAGTTTACTAGCTGCGGGTCAACCTCATACCTCTCTTAATGGTTTCAAGCATCAGCATATTTGTACATATTAAGGAAAATGTTCAGTGACTTAAATATTCAATTCACATTGTGCAATTCTTACATTTTCATGTAAAAAGCGCCATCGTTGTGGCAAATCTGCATGAGAGTTTATGATTTTCCAAGTAAAGTAAATATGTGTTCAACACGAAAAAGAATACAACAATGCTGCATGCTTGCCCACCACTCGAATTGAGTCAAACTGTAGCTGCATGGCCAGGCCCATGGCCAGAAATTTTTTTTCGAGGGGGGGGGGCCCACCTGTTGAAAACCTTGCAAACCCCCCTGTTTTCATTATTTTTTCTTGGTAAAAGACCCCACTCAATCCGAATTTCGGAGGGGGGGGGGGCCCGGGCCCCTAGCCCACCCCCCCCCTGGCTAAGGGCCTGTGCATGGCAATAAACACGTACTTGAAAAAAGTTACTTGAAAACAACCTCGTTTTTCTGTCTGTTGCTGGTCACGTGAACCGAATTCAGTTTTGATGAATCATATCATTCTGCTAATGTAGTTTCAGGTATGGAATGGTTGCTATTGCCACAAATACAGTGCAACATACATGTGTAAAAGAGGTTTACCTGGAGCATAAAAGACAAAGAGAATAGCAGAAGAGTATCTTGCACAAGAAAGGCACATTTATTGAGCACCCTTCCTCAGTATGTCACCAAGCCTCTGCGAGAGGTTATCCCGCACAGCCTTTACTCCTTTTGCTGCATCCTCTGCTGGCACAGCACCGACGTAGATATGGTAGAGAGCTGCACGAAATAAGGTGAATCATTAATGCCCTAAAATTTGTTATATCATGTGACCGTGCACTTCATGATAAACATAAAATGAAAGCATTACAGAATAGTTTGGACTCTTAACACAACCGAATAAGCTAATTAGGCCTAAATGTGCTAAATGCAGTCATTTCCCTAACTTGTCAGTCTTCCTGGCTTTTTCTTTTTTTAAAGCATGAAACATAGGCAATAATTTAAATCTGAATATTATCTGCTTTAATCCCTAGTTCAGTTATTTGCATGCCAATTGTGTCATCAGCTTACCAAATCCTCAAGTTTCTAAAATGCCATTTATGCCGTACACAACATGTTAAACTGTTCATATATCCACCACTGATAAGAATAAAGAGTACGAATTTGCCATTCGGGAGCTTCAACATGCTTTTTATGCATGATCAGAATAGCGCCTACCACATCAAGAGCATTTTCCATATGATCTGTGTGAGAGAACTCGACTGCAGTATCTTTCAGGAGCCATGAACAGATTTAATAGAATCAACACAAATGCATATTAGTCATATTGACCAGTTCAGAAGTCAGTCATGGCATAAACCAACAATTTCAATGCTGCTTGTGTACAGAAAAGATAGCATCAAAACAATTCAAGGTTGAGTTATGATGGACTGAAAAAACTTTATGTCCTGCAGGATGCACTTAGCACATAGCGGACCCGTCAGAAAAATGCTGTGGCATTTCGGCTAGTGGCACCGGTGGCGTTTTCAGTGCACTCGTGCGGTGCCGCACGTTCGGCTGGGCTGGCAACGACACGAGTGCACGCCACCGCGCCACCATAGAGATTGATGGTGGAACATGGTACGATCCCATCGTTCCACGCTCGCTAGCAGACGACACGGCAACGTTTTATCAGTGTAGGTGCAATTTACAGCTGGCGCAGAGGCAGAACACGGCCGGACAGGAGGGAAAATGTGCGTGAGCTTACATCGTCCGGCCATGCTCGCACAAGGCTACTTTTGCCTGTTGGGATTTCACTGGCTAGCGAGGCAATGCAAAAGTTACAGTAACTCTCGTCGAGTTGGTGCAAAACTGACGCTGCACAACCGCCTGGGCAACAGACGCGCACACACTCGACACGTAGCGTCGCTCAAGCGTCGCTCATTCTCTAGTTTTCCGTCGTTTGTGCTCATATTCTCAGTACGAATTGGACGCTGGAAGTTGTTGTCTGCTAAATGGTGTCTCTCGCAGCCAGCGCTGCTGTCGCGGATTCAAGTTTGGTGGTTAACACGTTTGTCTGGCCCGTAGCGGAGCGTGGCACTCGGGCAGCGTTTGATGTAACTTCCCTTCTACCCCTACGGTGCCAGTGTGCCTCAGCCGACGTCATTAGAGGTGCCATATTGTTCACTGCACTTTCTTCGAAGGTTTAAGGCTCACAGATGATGAATGTTCAACAATGTGGCATAAAGGAAACTCAACTGCATAAATACTTAGGTACCTCTATATTTAGGATATTTATGCCGGTAAATATCACGTGGTTGTGATGGAGAAGGCTGCAGTAAGAAGAAATTCTTTTGGGCAAACTTGTGCCTGGAAAATGAAAACTCAAGGTGCAAGCCATTCACGCTGTAGGCTGATGGCAGCAAGAACAGTTGGCAGCCGACAGGTAATCTAATCAGCAGTAAGGCACATTGGCATTTACACTGTGGCATTGAAGGTTCCAGCCTTAGCGTTGGTGATCGCGTTAGTTCTAAAATAAACTCAACTGTTCACGTTGCGCACTCAAGCTTATCAGGACAATCTAAAGCACAGTAAAAGCTAGTTAATTCGAACTCGAAGGAGACTACAAAAATGATCGAATTAGCGAGTGGTGTAACAATTAGCTGATATCGTGCCACACTGCAAAGGCCAAACCCAAAGAAGCCACCTCTGGACTCGTTATCATGAATTAAGTGCTACTACATGTTTGTGGCAGGTGATCACATAAATTGAGTTATGAAGCTTAACAGCAAAAAGAATTATTTGATGAGTTAGTGATATGCCAGAAACAAGCAGCAACATGTAGTCATGTTAAAAGTGAGCCTTGATGTGAAAATATATGACACTCTTTACGATTCAAAACATGCTTATTTGCATGGCAAAGTTTACTGATTTGCATTTGCTTGCTTTTCTCCTGTTGAAACTCCATGAGCATCGTTTGCAGCCTGCCCATGAGCTACAACGCACCATCCGGATTCTCATATGCTGAGAAATGCTGCTGTTTCGTTGTTTTGCATCTCTAGTAAATTTGGCATGGTTTGGTTTTGGAACACGTCATCACTGTTGGCCGACTTTTGCGAGGAGCGATGAAAACCAGGGGCTAAGAGTTCGAATTAAACGTTATGGATACCGACACACTCAAATTATCGAGTTTTCAGTCATAGAAATACACAGGGCTGTGCTGGGACCAAGGCGTCAGTTCGATTTAACTATAAGTCTGAATTAATCGAGTTTGAATTAATTAGCTTTTACTGTAATCAGGAATGTTTGACACGCCAGCGTGGCGCGCAAGGCAGTGGTTACACATGTGACGTGTTGGTTACATGAAAATACAAGAAGCACGCGTGGTGTCGCCCACCTGTGAAAAAAAAAATCGTCCTGATGCTTAAAGGGGCCCTGCTACACTTTTCCTAGTAGCCATGGAATGGATTCACTAAAGGAGCTTATAGGGAGCTTGCACGAACGGCGGCGACGCTATGCACTCTGAGTAGGCAGCCATTTTTTTTGTCAGAGGCGGCCGGGGAGTGCAGTCGTGCAGTCGTGTTTGCGAGCATTGGTGCAGCTTGCAGGCGTGATCGAGTGCGAGCGTGACGTAAATTTAACTCCAAGGAGTGTCGTGTACAATGTCAGCGTCACCAAAAGACTACACCGCAATGCTGTGCCAAAAAGACCGCGAGCGGTACGAAGAGAAGACGAGACTCTGCGGACTGGACCCATTCACGCTTCGTGCGGGCTACTGTGCAAGCAACGTGTTCTTGTGGCCGTGTGTCGACAGCTCCGATATTAACGAAGTTCTCGTTCTCAGGACGAGTTTTATTATCCGGGAGTAGATGAAGTCGAGAAAGGCCCTCGAGGGCCACAACTTTGTGATGAGTGGCTGGGTACGGGAGCTGTGGGTGAAGAAAGTCGCCGTTGACACTGTGATCATCATTCACTTCTCCATCAAGACAGCGCTTCTTCATTGCCGACGACGTTAATTCCATTGTACCACTGGTCGTGCACAAAGCTTTTTGACGAGCAGAGGAAGCTAGCTGCTGGGGCCGTCTGTGCAGGGAGCGCTCTTCTCGTGCACGTACGCCGTACTCCACGAAGAACAATAGCGCAGCGAGATGCGAGCAGGCTTCGCCGTTCTCGGCCATGCATGTGCAGTGCGCGGCAAGGACCTCACCATCGCTCTTGCCCATGAACCAGACTTCGACAGGGTGCTTGTTAACGCTCTGGGAGAGGTTAACATGGACAGAAAGAAACATTAGCATCTACGGCAAAATCAAATTATTTAACACGTATTACTTGAGTGACGACAATCAAGTGTCGGCGGCTTTCTTCAACCACGGCTCCCACACCCAGCCACTCGTCGTAAATTGTGGCTCTCGAGGTCCTTTCTCGACTTCAACTACTCCCGGGTAATAAAACTTGTCCTGAGAACGAGAACTTCGTGAATATCTGAGCTGTCGATGAGCGGCCACAAGTCCACGTCGCTTGCACAGTAGCCCACCCGAAGCGTGACTGGGTCCAGTTCGCAAAGTCTCGTCTTCTCTTCGTACCGCTCATGGTCTTTTTTGGCACAGCGTTGCGGTGTAGTCTTCCGGTGACGCTGACATCGTGCACGACACTCCTTGGAGTTAAATTTGTGTCACGCTCGCACTCGATCATGCCTGCAAGCTGCGCCAACGCTCGCAAACATGACTGTGCTACTGCACTCCCCAGCCGCCTCTGACGAAAAAATGGCTGCCTACCCCAAGTGCATAGCGTCGCCGCCGTCCGTGCAAGCTCCCTATTGCCTCATGAATTCACCGCAGCAAAAATATTTGGGATTCATCCAGTACGAGCGGAGTTACAAAGATTTGTAGCATGCTGCAATTGCATTCTCTCTTCTCTCGTCCCGAAGTGCGATCGCGCGCACACGCGTAGACAAGTCGCAACCTCCCGCGGCGGCCCCAGTTACGACCGAGCACGCCATGATCATGGCTGTGACGAGCAATTTTTGAGCTTGTAGCGTCATTTGTCGAGAGAAGAGAAAGCAATTTTTAGCTTACACTGAGAATTTATTATGAATTCCAGGCCGCGTGCTGCGCTATAATATTTGGCTCGCGCGTTTTCAGGAGCCTCGACTACCGATCGGCAGCATTTTCTGACCATGCTCAAAAAGGGTTGCAGGGCCCCCTTAAAGCGGAACACGAAGCGAAAAAATATATGCATACGCAAAGGAAGGACAATAATAAAGAAAGCAAGAAAAAATGTGACATGGTGGTTAAAATAAATTTCCAAGGAAGTGCTGTCATCTGTTAAACGACAAAAGAATTAGCTTGGAAATGAGCAAGTCTTGTTCAAAATGATCATGGTGAGATATATCTCAAGCGGATGAGCCACACGCAAAGACGAGCTCGGCTCGTCGAAAATGGTTAAAGGGTCACTAAAGTGAAACAATGACTTGGTTTAGATTGACAAACTGCACTCTGAGAACTCTAATGCCATATGTTTCACTATCATAAGTTCATTATTAGCGGAGAAAATCAATGTTGAGGTTTTATTTTCAAACTTGGTGCCTATATCTGCGTGCGTGACGTCAGAAATTCCAAATGTATTTTTCGTATTTTCGCGACATTGGCTCGATGAAATTTTCTGAAACTTCGTATGCTAAGTCTATGGCACCCACAGATGACAATGCATCTCATTTTTGTCGATTCGAAGCTACATAGAACTCAGTAGACGCCTTCAAAACCTATGACGTCACGGTGTTTGGTGCGGGAATCTCAAGGTGGCATCTCCACTCGCATTTTCTTTTCGCGTGTTTTCTCGCTTACCAAGCGCCGTGTCGCGGTAAGAGTGGTGTTTTCGGGATTGTGAAATTGTACTTATCTAATACGCGAAAAATCGTTTTGCCCTTTAGTGTCCCTTTAAGGGGTTAAGGCACAGAACACGAACTTCAGGTCATGCTAGGCACCACTGTGAGTTTGTCTGGCATGACCTCGTAGTTCAGAGTGCCGAGATGTTGAAGCACCCTGTAGGCCCCGAACTATCGCTGAAGAAGTTTCTAACGTGGTGGCTTGGGCGAGTTGGTAAGACATAATTCATAAGTGAATTATGAAGAAGTTTCTTATTGAGTCCACATCGGCGTATCAGCGTTTACACCCAAACACGATTGCTGGGCTGGTATTCAACATGGCGGCATAAAACATAACGACTGTCAGTTGTTTGCTGGCACTTGATGCACGGAAGGGTGAGTTGTCTGGTTTCTTTGGCATGCTGAAGGTAGGCGGTGACATCAAGGTTTTCTTCGTCAGCGACACTGGGTGCCATGGCGTCGAGCATTGTGGCAGGACTTCTGCAAACCAGCTTGAAAGATGATGTCATCTGTGTGGCTCCTTGTATTGCCGTGTTGTAGGTGAAAGTTACACACAGAAAGATAGCGCCCAGATTCTTCTGTTCCTGGTCAGCAAACTATGCCAACATATCGGTGATGGTTTTATTGAGACGCTCGGAGAGGCCATTCGTCTGCAGGTGGCAAGCAGTTGTCCTTCAGTGAGCTGTGTGGCTGTATTTCAAAATCGCTTGCTTTAGGCCTGCTGTATCTGTCGTATCTGTCGGCGATTAGAACTTCTGGGGTGCCATGACGCAGTAGGGTGTTTTCAACGAAGAACTTTGCTACACCGGGGGCAGTACCTTTGAGCAGGGCCCTGGCTTCGGGGTAGCGGGCGAGGTAGTCCATGGCTACGACAATCCACTTGTTACCAGACATCGACATTCGAAATGGCCCGAGCAAGTCCATTCCGATCTGCTGGAAGGGTTGACAAGGTGGATCGGTTGGATGAAGGAACCCCGCCGCCCTTGTCTTGCGTTGCAGACAAACTTGGCATGTCCACACATAATGAACAATGTTGGCGTTAAACGTGGCCAGTAGTAATTTTTGTATGTACTCACAAGCGTGTGGGAAAAACCAAGGTGGTCAGCCGTCGGGTCGTCAAGTAGAGCCTGCAAAACTTTTCGACGCAGTGCCGAAGTTACTACAACAAGGTGGTTGGCTCAGTCTAGCAAGAAGCTCTTTTTTTTTTTGAGGATGTCATTTTGCAAGCAAAGTGAGACCAATCCTCACCTGAATACCTTAGGGACAATGCATTCTTGCCCTCCAAGTACCCAACCACGCCTCTCAATTCTGAATCCGCCCATTGCTGCTCTGCTAAGTCGACTGTGCTCAGAGCTCCCAAGAAGGTGTCGTCATCCTGATCACGTTGCAGCGGCAAGTTGATGGGGGGAGCGCGACAAGCAGTCGGCATCTGTGTCTTTTCGTCCCGACTTTTACACCACGGTGCTGTCAAATTATCGAAGTCTGAAACCCAGCATGCAAGGCAGACGGAAGGGTCCTTTAGGTTTGCCAGCTAACAAAAGGTGTGATGATCACTCTCCACTTTGAAAGGTCTGCCGTACGAGTGAGGGTGAAGCTTTGACATGGCCCAAATCATGGCAAGGCATTCCTTTTTCCTCGTTAAATAGCTGACTTCAGCTTTTGTTAGTGACCGAATGGCTGAGGCAATGACTCTTTTCAGACTCTCCCTCTCTGTACAAGCACAGCGCACGAATCCTGCACTGCATGCACCAGGATGAATTTCGGTTTCGACATCTTCGCCAAAGTGGGCCAGGATGGGTGGCGACTATAAGCGTCATTACAGTTCTTGGAAAGCTTTGAGCTGCGGCGTTTCCCATTTGAAAGCAACGTCTGACTTCGTGAGATAGTCGGTGGCTCCGCGATGGTGGAAAAATTCTTGACAAACTTCCTGTAATATACGCAAAGATCAAGAAATCTGCACGCTGCCTTCTTGTCAGCAGGCTGCGGGAAGTTGTTGATGTCAGCCGTCTACTGAGGATCAGGATCAACACCACATTTATTGATGGCGTGGCCGTGGAACTGGAGTTTTTCATACGTGAAGCGGCATTTTTCAGGCTTGAGGGTGAGACTCGATGACTGGATTGCTTGAAATACTGCTTCAAGTTGTCGAAGGTGTTCATAAAAGGTTGCGGCAAAGACGACAAATAGTAAGCGCAAGTTCAATTTGAAGCGGGATCGCTTCAATCCGAACTTGCGCTTACTATTTGCCCGCTGCCCTGACAGCAATAAATGGTGAAATTAGCCATCACTTCGTGTACTCTCGCATCCAGGACTAAGCAACACATGTTTTTGCATTATTAGCGAGATCAACTGTTATTCAGCCATGCTTACTGAGTCAAAAGCATAAAGAATTTAGGAGCAGCTCATGGAAACGATGTAAAAAAAAGTCTAACACATTGTCGTCAAAGCATCGGGAAACAAATACCAATCAAATACAAACGTCAGTACACAATGCACAACGGCAACTTGACAAGTTCAAACCGGAAGGCACCTTCTTTGGGTGGGGAGCCCCCCTTTTTTTTGGCGCTGCCATTTACTTGCCTTTATCTGCCCGACGCCTGCATGCAGATGCCACAGAGATGCCTAACAGGTGGCTGATCAGCCAAGTAACAGTTTGTGCATTCGTCACCAGTCAGCTTTGGAAGAACTGGTCTCCCGCTCCTCCATGTGGAAAGCATCTGAAATAGGCCAAACTCAATGCTTTGAAAGTAGAAATTTTTCACACCAAGTACACAGACTGAAATGTATGGCCAACGGCACAGTTGGACGGAAAGAAATAGCAAAGAAAAAAATAAAAGAGCCTTTTTTTGACATGCTAAACGCCTGTATATTTGCCGCTACATGCATGCACACACACACGCACGCACGCACGCACACGCCGTTGAACCTCTTTATAAAAGACATCAGCCGGGAAGCAATTCTAGTCTTTTATAAGAGGTGTCTATAAGCAGTGTACCACATTTCATTTTCTTGTCAACCCTATTTCAATGTAGGCATACTGGTGCCTCTTATACTGGACTGTCCATTACATCAGTGTCTCTTATAAAAGGGTGACTGTGAGCATAAGCGTGCGCAGGGTTCCCCTTCAGGGGGGGGGGCGAAGGTTCGTCGCAGCGCCCCCCCTCCCTATTATGTCAATGTATGGGGCTGACTTTGCGCCCCCCCCTTACAATGTATAGGGCTGACTTTGCGCCCCCCTTTTCACCGCCCTGCTCCCCCCGTGTGCACGCCTATGACTGTGATGATGTATGGTGTTTAATGGCGCAAGGGCCATTTGATGGCCAAAGAGCGCCAGGCAATGTGACAGGAGATGTGGACAATGATTATGGTAAGTGGCTGTATAAGGGCCTTAAAATTCCTCGCAATAAGGCGGGTAAAACACATAAGTATTAAAATTATGCGAGTGACGTGAAGAGTGTATATTGAGAATGAATGGCGAGTGGTCATGAAAATAATACTATGATGGAGATATATGGCTTCAGCACGAGTGCCTCGTCAACGCCCTTGAGTCCAAGGGCCAGGAGGCACGTGCTTTGTTTGAGTATGCGTATATATACGTATACACACGCTGACTTTTATATACATGCTGTGTAAACAATTTAGCTGAAAACTCACTCTGCCTGAAAAGGTAAATTAGTCTGGACGACGAGAAACGAGCTCAAAACCATGCAAAAACTGATAACCACAAAAGAATCTATAATTTCTGCCGCCATTTTTGTATGTTCGAAAGCTCTAAGTTTTGCCTTTCTATTACCAGGCTTCGCACATACTATGGCTGCATTAAAGGGCAGGAAAGAAGAAAAAAGAACAGGTCTGCTGAATTACATGGTGTTTGAAGACTTTTGAGTGCTGATTCTGCAGGAACATGTTCACCAACACTTTGGTGGCAACCGATGCCACTGGTTGAGAGCTAGGCCTGCTCTGAAAACTTTGCTGGTGATCCACTGTCTCATTGTTGGATAAATTTGTTGCCATAAACAGCGGCGAATCTACACTCATTCTAAAAAGTTATAAACTAGGATTGTGAAGCAGCATAAAAAGAGCTAAGCATAACGTTTATTTGACCATGTGCAGTGATAAAGAGGAGGTACCTGTTGCTACGCTCAAATGAGCTGGCAGATAGTGCTCAGACGAAAAAGTTCAGTGCGTTCTGCAAATGTGCACCACATCAGCAATTTAGCAATGGAAATGCAAAAATGATGCACATACGACACAAAATCGAGTAAAATCTTCACTCGATTTCGCTCCTTCCGAAGGAGATAACATTTCTGTCAGATTGAGCGTTTTTATTGCCTCTGCGCAGGCTGATCATCGTTTTTTTTGTTGCTTTGCTTTTCTGTTTTCTTGACATTGTGGCGGAGTATATATATGCGAACTGGTAGAATAAAGCACATTTGGTTGTTAGTCAGCACCGTGGTTTGTGTCCTTTCTTCGTCCTGTCTTGTAGCGCTATTTTCTACTGAAGGCATTTGTTAGTTCGTGCTTATCCTGTGAATGCTCTTTTCGTGTGCCCTTTCTGCTTGAAGAGTGCAATGCAAGTTTAGAGCTGCCTACCGTTCTTCACATGACATTGCAATTTATTGCTATCGCATAATTCTGAAAATACTTCCCTAAAATCGCTTCTACACAGTTACCTTCTAGCTCAATTTTTTGCAATGGAATCACTTGTGGTCAAATTTTGGGCTGTGACATTTCACTTACAATGACTGTATTGTAATATAAGCAGTTTAATTATTTTTCCTTGTGTTTCACTATTGACAACCGCACTGCAAAGGGAAACAATGTTTGGCTGGTTGGTGTTGCATTGTCTAAAAATGACAGCACATACGACACAGACGAAGAGGGAAAGACAACATGAGTGCCGGCTAACAACGTTTTCATTCATGGCACCAAGGCAATATGTAGAAACAAACAAGAAAAACCTGCCTGCCTTCCATGCACGAGACTAGAAAGTCAAATCTAAACAAATATAATGAACGTGTCGTCGAAGTCGTGATTAAAACCTTTCTAATCTCAAGACACGTCTAAGAAGCACCTTTTAGGCACTTGATTTCCTGTTTACTTGAAGATTACTGACACATGATGAACCCTTTTTTTTGAATAATGTATGTATGCTTCCTCTGTGATGCACGCTTTTTTGATGATGTCTGCCCAAGACCCTACATGCCTACATGTGTGAAATTCTGGTGAGCACCAGCAGGCTGCATAATGACGAGCCAAATTGCTTCCCTGTTTCTGGCAAAGATTGCTCTCGAGTTCTCTGGAGTTGCATGTGGAAGCATCGACCGTTCTTGCCAAAGTATGTTTTTCTACAGGACAATGAAACCTCATACACAACATCCTCAGTACACTTCGTAATCATATGCGTGTGTTTCGAGCTGCAGATGGCCTTTGTGGGCCCTTCGCTATACCGAAGTTCGGGGTTTTAGTCAAACTTGTTAGGTACCCAAAAGCGATGGAAAATCTGATGCGCATTGCAACCTTCTTCATCCTGTGTGATACACCATCTACATAGGGGATGCCACTTATCGTGGTCCAGTCACATGAATCCTGTCTGGCTTGTAGTGCATTCTGGTATGGAGTTCAACAGCACCTCTGCAAGTTCTCTTAGAAGCTTGGTGGGGAAGCCAGCATCAGTAAATCTTTTTATTTCAGTCTTGTAACTCGACTCAACCATGTGATGACACAACTTTGATCGGGTATTCTCCAGGGAAGCGGATCTTATTTTTCGCTTGATGAGTTTTGAGGGGCTGGAACTGCCGAGAAGTAGGCCTTTTTTTTTTAAACCGTGGAGCATACTGCTAACAGTGGTAGTTGAGAAATGTTAGGCTGTTGTCAAGAAAATGTAGCAGGATTTTTCTTAACACAAGCCTAACCTTTCTCAATGACCGCATCCTTTCTTCGTCATGATCCCCATGTCTTCGTCGGCAGAATGAGAGCCAGAAAAAGCGTCGCACAGGCTGCCTGTGTGTTGAGCCACGCACCTGCTTCACTTTTCTTCAGGCTGCGATCTGTTCCCCACGAGCCACCGTTATCCTCCTTTCGGACAGTGATGCTGCTACAGAACCTTAGCTCGCCATTCTTTGAAACACGGGTGTTGGACAACTTTACACTCACAAGCAAGATTCCGAAGACTGGCAAGCTAAGCATAATTGGCTCTCGAGTTCTCTCGAAGACAAGGTAAGACTGCTTGACACCAGCCTAGCCTTCCTCAACGACCGCGACTGTCAGCAGTATGCTCAAAGCACAGAAAAAGGTCTACTTCCTTTCAGTTCCTCCCACAGAACACTCATCATGTGCGAAATAGGATCTGCTGGCCTGAAGAACACCCTCTTAAAGTTGTCACATCCCCGGATTTAATCCGAGTTTCAACACTCAAATAAAAAGAAAACTGACTGGTGCGGGCTTCCCCACTGTGCTATTAAGAAGACCCTATTGGAGGTAGAATCACTGGAAAAATTTCGGAGAGTATACCCGCAAAGGTAGCCTGCACGCAGGGCAACATTGAGCGGTGGCGGCTATTTCTCTTCCAGGCTGTCCAGCGCGGCGATGCATGGAGATGAAGACTGATCTTTCGCCTCTCTATGCACGCGAAATGTTCCGCTCGCCTCAACTGGGATATATGGGTGTGTTTTTTTAAGAGGATATTAAAAGTGATTATCGAGTCATCGATGGTTATGAATGAACTGCGTGGTGAGCAGCATGGTTGTCAATGTATGCGGCGGGTGTCACCATGCGCTCGCCCGAACTCTCTTCGCTGTCCCCTCAGTCTCGTTTCAGCCTCTGCGAGGTGTGTTCGCTAAGTAAGGAGGTGTGTGTGCTCGGTGACATCATTTACGACACCATGTAACTTGCACGCTAGGTGAGTCACGCATGTTTGTGCTCACTTAGAAGTCTGCTGAA
>JALIZH010015660.1:0-54744 GCA_030522465.1 Rhipicephalus appendiculatus
CACCTCAACATTGGTACGACAGTCGCCTACATCGAGAAATTCGTGGACACCAGCAATGCTTTCGTCCTCTCGGATACTGCCGAACATTCTTCGACGAATCGAGGTCCCGAAAGAGATTTCGACGTCAACCCCAGCCTCCCAAAGCAGAAGCAAGACCAGCTCAAAAATCTGCTCCTGCAATTCAAGGACTGCTTCTCATCGTCGTCAACAATTCGACAGACCCCAGTCGCCAAACATCGTATCATAACTAAAGAAAGTGCCTGACCAGTTCGTCAGAGCCCGTATCGAATTTCGACGCGAGAACGGGAAGCCGTAAAGAAGCAAGTCGACGAAATGTTACGCGACGACATAATCCAGCCGTCCAAGAGTCCCTGGGCGTCTCCTGTGGTGTTGGTGAAGAAGAAGGACGGGACGCTACGTTTCTGCGTCGACTATCGTCGCCTGAACAAGATCACGAAGAAGGACGTGTACCCCCTTCCACGGATAGACGACGCCCTGGATCGACTCCACAACGCGAAGTACTTTTCGTCGATGGACCTGAAGACGGGCTACTGGCAAATCGAAGTCGACGAGAGAGACCGAGAAAAGACTGCCTTTATAACACCAGACGCCCTGTTCGAGTTTAAGGTCATGCCTTTTGGTCTTTGCTCGGCCCCCGCGACCTTCCAACGCGTTATGGATACTGTATTGGCCGGCTTGAAGTGGCAGACTTGCCTTGTGTACTTGGACGACGTCGTTGTGTTTTCCTCGAACTTCGACGAACACCTGCGGCGCCTTGAAGCTGTACTTCAAGCAATCAAGACCTCCGGACTCACTCTCAAGCCAGAGAAGTGCCGCTTCGCGTACGAAGAACTTTTTTGTTCTTGGGCCACGTGATAAGCAAATCCGGAGTACGCCCCGACCCGCAAAAGACAACCGCCATCGCTGCTTTCCCGCCACCCACCTACAAGAAGGCCGTGCGTCGATTTCTCGGCTTGTGTGCCTATTACAGGCGGTTCGTTAAAAACTTCGCCCGCATCGCCGAGCCTCTCACTAACCTCACCAGGACCGACGTCGAGTTCAAGTGGGAAACGCCGCAGGAGGACGCATTTCAGGAACTAAGCGACGCCTGCAAACGTCTCCGTTACTTGCGCATTTCGACGAATACGCCGAAACAGAAGTACACACCGACGCGAGCAGCGTAGGACTCGGCGCCGTCCTTGTGCAGAGGACGGACGGACTGGAAAGGGTTATCAGTTATGCTAGCCGGTCGCTATCAAAGGCAGAGGCCAATACTCCACAACAGAAAAGGAGTGCCTTGCCATCATCTGGGCTACATCAAAGTTTCGCCCCTACCTTTACGGCAGGCCCTTCAAAGTTGTGAGTGACCATCACGCCTTGTGTTGGCTAGCTAACTTGAAAGACCCTTCTGGTCGCCTCGCACGGTGGAGCCTGAGACTTCAAGAATTCGACATTACCGTCGTTTACAAGTTTGGACGAAAGCATTGTGACGCCGGCTGCTTGTCTCGCATCCTCCCCGTCGACCCGCCGCCACAGGACGACCGTAATGATGACTGCTTCTTGGAAACCATAAGCGCCGATGACTTCGCCGAACGACAGCGAGCCGATCCGGAACTCAGGGAGCCTTATCGAATACCTCGAGGGCAAGAGCGCCACTGTCCCGAAGGTATTCAAGAGAAGACTGGCGTCGTTCTTCCTGCGAAACGGAGTCCTCCTAAAGAAGAACTTCTCGCCCCTTCGAGCCAAACACCTTCTCGTGGTCCCGTCAGCAATGAGACCAGAAGTCCTCCAGGCCCTACACGATGACCCGACGGCTGGACATCTCGGTGTTTCCCGCACGATCGCAAGAGTACAGGAAAAGTACTACTGGCCGCGCCTTGCCGCCGACGTCGCCCGCTACGTAAGGACGTGCCGGGACTGTCAGCGACGGAAAACACCGCCAACAAGAACAGCAGGCTTCCTTCAGCCGATCGAGCCTCCTCGGCGACCGTTCCAGCAGATCGGGATGGACCCCCTGGGGCCGTTCCCGACGTCGACTTGCGGAAACAAATGGATCGTCGTAGCCACCGACTACCTCACCCGCTACGCCGAAACAAAAGCCCTGCCCAAAGGCAGTGCCGCCGAGGTAGCCAAGTTCTTCGTTGAGAACATCGTCCTTCGACACGGCGCCCCAGAGGTTCTCATCACCGAAAGAGGCACGGCGTTTACGGCTGACCCTAACCCAGGCGATCTTGGGACACAGCCACACAAGTCACCGCCGGACCACCGCGTACCACCCACAGACCAACGGCCTGACCGAGCGTAAAGACCATCGCCGACATGCTGGCCATGTACGTCGACGTCGAACACAAGACGTGGGACGCCATCCTTCCGTACGTGACCTTCGCGTACAACACGGTCGTGCAAGAAACGACGCAGATGACACCATACAAGTTGGTCTACGGACGGAGCCCCGTAACGACGCTCGACGCCGTGTTACCAAACGTGACCGACGAGGAAAACATCGACGTGACCGCCTACCTACAGCGCGCCGAAGAAGCACGACAGCTCGCCCGCTTGCGGATCAAGAATCAGCAGACGACTGACAGCCGCCGCTACAATCTTCGACGACGATTCGTGGAATACCAGCCCGGCGACCGCGTTTGGGTGTGGACGCCCATACGACGACGTGGACTTAGTGAAAAACTTCTGCGACGATACTTCGGACCGTATAGGGTGCTTCGACGTCTCGGCACACTCGACTACGAGGTTGTCCCCGACGGCATTTCGAACTCTCAACGGCGGCGTGCGCGACCCTGAAGTCGTCCATGTCGTGCGCCTCAAGCCGTTTTATGCGCGGTAGTGGACCTAGGACTGTACTTTTATTTCATTGGACTTTCTTGCTTGTCCGCATTGTTTATTCAACTTTCTTGATTTATTGTCGTTATTTATTGTTGCATGTATTTTTCCCATGTGTTCTGTTCTATAAGCATCGGGACGATGCCTTTTCAGAGGGGGGGCATTGCCACGCGCGTTTCTTTCACTGTATTCGGTTTCCGCCCACAAAGACTATCAGCAGTACTCGGTGCAGACCGCGCCTTATTGTTCCAGAAGCTTCTCGCTTGTAGTAGATCGTTCTGTTAAGATTGCGCGCAAGACGCTAACACTCAAGATTATTCCAGAGCTTCCGCGACGACTAGTGACAAGGCTAGAATGTTCGACGCGTGCGTTATAAAAGCCGGCGCGTTCCAACGATGTACAGTTGATCGACGGCCGACGCTCTGTTCGCCGCTATCAGTGCCAGTGTGTATTGCTGTAATCTGACTTTCCGTTTACCGGCCACAAGTTCGGCCCAAATAAACAGTTTCATCTTGGACACGTCGCCTGCTGCCTTCGTCGACGTCACGACCACGTGACAATATCCGTATTACCACTTGTCATTTATGTTCCTCATACAGTCACGTCACGCAATACCAATTTTGGTGTATATCCATCTAGTGAAAGGGATGTCAGCGCGCCATGAGCGTAGCATGTAAATCATGTTGTACATTACATGCAGGTCATGATTTTCAAATTATCACCTGTCATTTATGTTGGTCATGCAGAAATGTCGCATCGTACCAATTTTTGGATATATCAAGTTAAGAAAAAAGGCCCCAGGAGCAGTGGCCATGGCGTGTAAGTCATACCGTTCAGGACAAGTTATTCACGATTTTCATGATATGACCAGTCATTTATGTTCGTCATAGAGTCATGTTATGCCATACTCATTTTTGTATAATTCCCATTAACGATACGGTCTGGAGAGCACAAAGTCGTGGGCGGCTAGATAGATAGATAGATAGATAGATAGATAGATAGATAGATAGATAGATAGATAGATAGATAGATAGATAGATAGATAGATAGATAGATAGATAGATACGCTCAAATTCACGAAGTTCGCTAAGAAATGCTTCGCATTTGAAATCATCATCATCATCAGCCTAACTACGCCCACTGCAGGGCAAAGGCCTCTCCCATGTTCCGTCAATCAACCCGGTCCTGTGTTTTCTGCTGCCACCTTATACCTGCAGACTTCTTAATCTCATCTGCCCACCTAATTTTCTGTCTCCCCCCTCACGCGTTTGCCTTCCCTTGGTATCCAGTCAGTTACCCTTAATAACCAGCGGTTATCCTGCTGACGTGCTACGTGCCCGGCCCATGTCCATTTCTTACCTCTTGATTTGAAATGCTTCGCATTTAAAAAGTTTAGTAAGTCCAAGTCCGAGTGAGTTCTGGTGAGGAACAGGATGCGTTGGTGGGCTAGTTCTTTTGAGGGAAATTTCGGTGAGTCCGAGTCCGAGTGAGCTCCAAAAGGAAAATTATTTGTTGAGTCACGGCCGGGCTGGAGAGACGCGCGTGCTTTCCTTCTTACTGCCTTCTCATTGCGGCTGTTTCCCCCCTCACGCCGCGCACCCGTGGTGTCACTGCGAGCCTACTGCTGCTAAGTTCCCTGTTTTTATACACCAGAACAAAGCGAGTTCAGTGTGTGCCGCCATAATTAGGCAGCACATCGTGCCATCTGTCGCATGCGCGGCGAAGCAACACCTTGAACTGCCAGGCTAGCAGACGCTCCGCAGTTCAAATGCGAAACTTCCCAGCCCGAGTATGGCTGTAGGCATGTCTCGCGCTTTTCCTCGCCTGGAAATTTGTGCTGTTTTCTTGTGAAACGTCGAGAAGACCTTCCTCGACGGTCCCGGAATGTCTACAGCACGTGCATTGCCGACTGCGGAAGCAACTTTATCAGGTACGTGCTATCGCGATGCAAAGAAACGTGAACAGTGGAAAGCGTGGCTTTCGACTCGGTCGAACTGCGACATGCCTTGAGTGTGGCTAAGCAAAACTTGTGCGTTCAGCCGGTGTCACCATAGGGCTAGAATCCCGCTCCGGCTTGCGCTCATGCAGCGCATATGTATATCATTTGCCAGTCATGCCTGGCACTCGGAACCCACACACGTGGTGCACGCGGTGCGAAAGTGCCAGCCAACGCAAGATGCAGTGCTACGCCGGCTGAAAGCACAGATTCGCCTAGCGACAGTCAAGGCATGTCGCAGTTCGACTGAGTCGAAAGCCACGCTTCCGCTGTTCACGTTTCTTTTCATCGCGACAGTACGCCGTTACATTTGTACTAAACGTGCGCAGTGTGCGTGCACGCGTGAGTCCTAATATCTCCTATTATTGGCATGAGGCCTGCGAAAGAGTACGGCAATGATTTGGTGCCGCATACTACAGGCATACTGCACGCAAATTACTGCTGTATAGCGAAATAGCTGGCGTCACGCTTGAATACACGCAGTTAGTGTACTTACTCGTACACTTTTACTGGGCTCGTAGTTTTTCCTGTTGATTGCAATTATCCACTGGCGGCGGAGCTCGTCGTTTTTCGTTGCGGATGGAAATCTGTGCAATCTGAAAACACCGCACCGGCACGATTCCCATGTTGTATTGTCATCTTCACAGCCAGTGCTGAGTGATATCTTCCTTTTGCTGATTGTTTTCGCATCCAAAGAGAGCGCAGTGGTCCCCAGACAACTTCTTGTAAGCGGGAGAGGCGTGAATAGGCGCTTTCTCGTATTTTAAGGTCCCGGACACGCCACTTACCATGTAACAGATACATGCCTCGGCAGTTCAATACAAACATGGCGTCTGGGTGCGAGAGTATGTCGCCGGGAGCCTAGGCGCCTTGGTGCGAGATAGGCGTGCTCTGGTCTATAAAGGTAGCGACAACTACATGCGCACCCTCTGGAGGGGTCCAAGGAGCAGCGCTAGCAGACGACGCTCCACTCACTCTCGTGCATTATGCGGATGCCTAAAACCGCTCTTTGTGCGCGCTTGAACCGGTGAATTATTGCCATTTGTGGCGTAAGCTGCTCAGCAAACTTCAAACGACAGCGGCAACAACTAACCATTCCGGAGTACGCCAAGCATTCAAATAAAAACGCGTGCTTTTCCGAAGCAGCTTGTGAGCAGTTTCCCACAGCAGTTGGCATGCAGGACATTTATATTTTGGTTCTTTGCCTGTTTTCAAATTCAGCGTAACCTAAAAAATGATGTACTGCTTGTCCTCTAGTCGAAAAAAACAGGCAGGTTGGGAGCTTACTGCTACTTTCGGTGACATCATTTGTCCCCTAGCATAGTGTGCAGTGCAAAACATGCGCTATTATTGCTTTCACTGCGTTTGTCAGCAATCAGAAATATTTACCCGATTACACGATATTTTTAACTACGCTTATTTTGTTTATAAAGTAATCTAATCAGCTTACTTAGGAGAAAGATTTGCAGTGCATTCGTTGAATACAGCGACCAGAGTACCTTTCAAGATCTAGGAAATATAGCATGCCCACTGGTGTCTCACCCATTTTATATTTAACTGTCTTTACCGTCTCCCTTTTACTACCCCCCGCCGCCTCCGTGTCCCGCAGATATAAATGTAGTTTGCAATGTTACGTAATGCAATTTGAAATAAATTCGAGGTATCTATACCCTTACAGGCCCTAAAAGCAGACTACAACCAGAAAAGCTGAGCTACGTGACTTTTTGTTGGGATGCATGGGTATAAAAGAGCACTTATTGGAGAATAGGTTTTATTGCATGAATTCATAGCAAAGTTTTTATTTGGAAGGTTTGTCGTCAGTACTGATCCCCCCCCTCATTCGCTTGCAGGGTGGCTTCCGTTCCTTCTGCCGTGGCAAATTAGGAAAGACTCCCAGTGCGGCATATATGGTTTCAGTTTTATGTCACTATCATAACGATTTCGTTATTTAAAGCCGGCCACCCATTACAAACGCCACACACCTTACTGCGCGTATTTCCTTACCACCACGTAGTGGGTACATAGCAAGTATGCACTAAGTGGTTCAAGTATGCACTCGGGACAGGATATCGCTATCGCGTTCAACTCTTAAAGGCGAAGATTAAGGGTCCCCCCAATTTTTTTTCCTCGCAATGTTATGCAGTATTACTTACTCGAACTCACCGAAAGCATTGTGGTCCCGTATGGAAAACACCACTCGGAATGTTTCACCGATGAAGCCTTAATCGATCCCACGCGCAGCAGGGCGACAAAACATGGCAAGGTGCGTCAAAACACTAATGCCAAATGGTCCTTTCCTTGCGGGCTTTTAGTGTTGAAGCTACCGTGGGGAGAAAAAACGAAGGCAGTTGTATTGGGTTCCGAGCTATTTAATATTTAAGGGTGTGACCCTGCATTGTCTACTGCGCACAAATCTACGGTATAAAGAATGCCTAAACAATAATATCCTTGCTGACATAATGGTTACGCATATGCACGAACAAAAGCTCGCCGCCAAGCGAAAGGCTGCTTGAACTTATAAACATTACAAAATCACTTACTTCGCATAGCCGGGTGTTTTCTGTGTGCAAAAAATATCTTGCGACTGATTTTGTGGGGCCGTACCTTCCTTCAGGATATATTTCTGTCACCGCGAGGAACCTAAAAAAAAACTTTCTGTCCTCTGCGCTGTGAAACAACCGAAGGCACTGAGACCCGGCATACTAGCCCGTCACGCTCCAAACATTCAATTCAAGCACAAAATTTCCGCGTCCACCCAACTTCAAGTACATAAACGCTTCTAGATTGCAACAACAATGCAACAGAGGCGCGTGAAGTATTCTCTACAAGCTAAAATTGTCACACTCCACGCTTGCAAATACAGTCATCCATATCTCTCGCCGGCACAGCGCTGCCGCCGCCGGACCGTTTGAGCGGGGCGCGAAGGCGAAAAGGTCACGTGTCGCCAACCGGCCTACCGCAGGGCGCGGCGGCTGGATCAATACCTTTCGCAACTTTTGAAAGGTACATGGATTTTAACTGCTGCCGCCGCCACCTTCGGCGCGAACTGAAGGCGAGTGTGCGCTCGCTCCCCGCTCGGCCGTGCGTGCTCGCATTATTTGTAACTGCCATGCACTGATAAAAACTTTCTGACCCTTATTCCTATACAACCACCGCGCAGTTTTGTCTTGCCTAGTAATGGGTCTGAGTCGGCAAATAAATTTCCGCGCAACGTGCAGTGTTTGCACAGAACGAAACGCCAGGCTTGGATTTGCATCACAGCTCTGAAGCCGAAGTGCTGGTATTTTTGTTTGAGCACCACTGGCATTAAAAACAATTAAGGGATGGTGCTGCACATTCGGTGAAAACAAGTATTTATTGACGATGAAAATAAAAACAAACTGAGCATTTCCTTCAATAATATCGCATTATTTGATAACTGTCATGTCGAGCACATCACTTCTTGCTGAAATAACTCCCACCTGGGACACAAATTCAAAGCCTAAAGTGTTTCCAGGATGCCTTTTGCGCATAAGTTATTGACTTCTCGTTCTTGTCGGTTATCTTCTGCGTGTAGTTGATCAAAGTATTCTGACAAACTTCTCGGAAATCAAGCTGGCAGACCTTATCGCGTGGCTGTTGTCGACGTCTTCCGGACAATGTAGCAGCGGCGAGTTTTCAAGATGTGGCTGAATGAGGATTTGTAGTACTTCCAGCACATTTGTGCGTGGATGGTGCACGACAGCTTTTTCAAAAAAGCACACAATTTCGTCCAGCAGTGCCACAAATTCTGCTTTTGGATAGTGCAGCCTGCTAAAATCTTGGCTTTGTAGAAGCGTGCACAGAGGATCACTTCTCTTGTGCGTTTCGAGGAGAATTGAACAAGCGTCACACTCAAAGTCACTTATTAGCTTGGCGATGTATCCAGTGGCATAAACCAAACCAGAGTACGTGACAGAGGGTGATGGGGTGTCTGGATATTCCGCAAGGTCATTCAACTCCTCAGTCAGAGACTGTGGTAGCGCTGCAGCCAGCTATTCCGCATCAACACAAGGTTTTGTGAGCTTCTTGCCAATTGAGGCCTCAGACTTGATAATATGATCAAGCGCAGTCGTCACTGCCCTTGCGTCTAGCATGTCATTTCCCCCGCACATGAATCTTATTCTTCCAAAGAAGGCCTCAATAGGGTCGCTGTTCAGCTTCCGCGTAAGGACGCAGTTGACACCATTCCGCAAAAGAAAAGGTGCAGGTTCGACTGTAGACTTCGTCGTAAAGCGCAAGGCTTCAAATGTCTCACAAGTGAAACCATCCTTTCCTCGTGCTTTCGAGTTTTCCTGGATGCCTTCTATATCGCTGGTGAACTCGTTTGCAAGCCACAGCAGCCGAGGGTCGTCTGTATTTGATATCGGGCTCTTTTGGCCGCTGTCGGCATACGTGGTATCATAGATATCGAACCATCGTTTGATTGTTTTCATAAAGTGAATGGTTCAACTTGCTTTGCTGAACATGTAGAGGGTAGAGTCACCACCTGTGTTTTCTTGGAGGTGCTCAATAGCTACAATTACTTGTGGAGATAATATTTGCAATGCCCGAAGGACATTCATCTTCTCCAGGTTTGTAGGGTAGACATGTTTCTTGGTTAGATTTCTTGCCAGTTTGACTGTCATATCTTTCTGGTACTCGTACAGATTTTGGACAAATATGCCAGAGATGTCTCCAACGCCGTCTGTCAGCTCTCGTTCAAGAAATTGACTCCGAACGTTTTAAATGCGAACCATTTTTTTTGCGTACTGTAAGCACTTTTGCGTTTCTATCTACGTACCTATCTATCTATCTATCTATCTAGCCGCCTACGTATGGGTGCTTTGTATTTGTATGGGAGGGTAACATGTATTGTCGAATATGTCTGGCTGGTCATGACATGAGTAACGTGAAAATCTCGTCGCGTGCGTCGTCAAACTCATTTCTCCAGATACGTGTGGCTCATACCCGTATACCACGGGCCGCGGAATGCGGGTATGCGCCACAGGACTTTGACAATTTATATCTGCCCAGGAACGGTGAGAACAGGCATTGGTAATTTAAATGCGAGAGTGTTAAGAGAAACTGACATCGGTGGCGTTCACAATGGTAATTTAAAGGCGACAGCGTTAAGAAAAATGGACACCGGCGGCGTTGACCCCAGGAATACGAAGAATCGAAATGAGAGTCCCAGCAGGAATCGAACCCAAGTATTCTGCGTGGCAATCAAGCATTCTACCACAGAGCCACGTCAGGTCTCTAAACTGCTTCGGAAGAACACCCTATGCAGGCGTAATGTTGGGGAAACGTATATTGTGGTTGCAGTGCTGGCTATATAATTTTATAAACATTACATACGTACTCCTATGACGAAGGAGTCATGTCGGGTTAACGTCATTTGTATACTTAAGCGTCATCCACTGTAGTTGGTTTAAGTAGCACTATCCAGGGCTACCATCCCTGCAAGCACAAGCTCTCCATATCGGCTTATGGCTTCTGGTGTTGGCAATACCCATACACAACTGTAAACGACTGGCTATATGAAACATATGCGACTCTTCAACATGTCTGGGCGTGCAACATTTGTACATATCTTCAGCGTCAATTCTTAAAGTTTCGCTCAATAAAAAAAATCACAGCATATCCACGAAGTGAATGATGGTGAGTGGGCGAAGCTTGGAGGGATCATTCGGGTAACCGTGAATCCCCCCCCCGTACATTGCCCACTCGATCATGCAAAGACGTGAAAACACGTGCCACGTCTTTGCATGATCCTGGGTGTTCGATCGTGAGCTGGGCACGAGCGTCGCCGACTTGTGTTCCGGGCGCTCCCAGCCTCAGCGACAACGCCAGTTCGCGTTCCACGACAGAGCCATCTATCCTCTTTAATCGTCAACTATACGAAAACCACTAACGCCATCTAGTGATATTATTTCCAAGGACATATACACACAACGCCATCTAGTGAGCAATTCTTAAAACTAACTAGAGCTGTCTACATACATACTACTACTACTACTACTACTACAGATGAGGGAACGACCCACACCCTAAGGAGCTTCGCCCCTAAAAATTAGAACTGAGTCACCTTACCTCCGGATGCTTCGCATAACATCGATTCCCATGGTACTTGGGATCTGCCTAATTTTTTTTAGTACGTGGCATGGGTCGAAGCTTAGGAAGATCACCCAATTGGTATCATATGGATGCTCCACTACAGTCGATAGGCAGCCACTTCCCATCAGCTTAAACATTGTAGTATTGGCGGAATAATTGTCCGTCACAATGCGCACAATCAAAAGTCCGCACGACTCAACAGCGTTGACCACTTCCTTAGTCCATGCAAACAGGTCTCTCCCGCTAAGTTGCTTAGTGAAATAATATGAGCAGGGAATTCTGTAGGAGCTAGCGATGCCGTGAAGCACAAAACACAGGACCCGGTTTGCAAGGGTGTCCTTCGAGCCACCTGGTGTGTCACTGCTAGGCTTGTCTCTCAAGCTAAAGACTGCGTCCGATTTCCTATCGTATATGCACTTCGGCTTGATGCTAGCCTCGTTAATGATTAGCGTTGCCATATGCTGCCTAGAGCTGAGTAAGGAAGCTTCAAAAACCAGTCTTTCTCTCATCGCAGGACTCATCCCTGTCGTTGTCGGGCTTGGTCCCATGTACCGCTGCATCGTGCACTTTGCTGGCAGTGCCAGCAGCTGGGATGCCCGAGCGTGATCGTAACCCATTGGCGAAAGAAAGCGCCACACGACACACTCTTTGATTATCTCCTCTGGGTAGCACGTTCGCTTCTGTCCATAACTGTCTAGGTGATGATGGAGAAAGATGGCTTTCTTTTCACCCATTGCAGAATCAGCAACAACTTCTTTGACAGAAGCATGCCCTTACTCTCCCGATAGAAAGCGTTTGCTTTCCTTTCAGCGTCAAGCTGCTGTTGGAGTTTGCTACACTTCGAACGGTGGTACGCAGCTTGTTTACGAAGCCTGCCGATAAGCGAAATATACGCGCTTACTCGCTGGGCGTCCTTATTTGCGGTTTGAGTGCAGACACTATGTTTCTTGTAAGCGAAGTCATCCTGCGATTCAGGAAGGTCGACCGCACCTTCTGGCTCCGCTTTTCGCTTGCTTGGTTTTGGAGCAGGGACAGAACATCTAGATGCGGGCTCCTTACGAGGCTTTTTGGCACTCGGCACAAGGTAACTGGGGTGCTCGTCGAACACTGTTGGCACAACACCAGGTAGAAGTTTCCTGATTCGGCACCCAGGTACGTAGTCAGTGGAGAGTGTCACGGATCTACCGGACATCGGTCGGCCAGAAGGAACGGACGAGGCGAGATCGTTAAAAAACCACATTTTTAATCACACACACAAAAGGAAATCACACATTAGAGCTACAATAGCTACAAACGCGAGAAAGGCACACACAAAGATAGAACAAGCTCTATATAAAGTTATCTAAACAACAAGCAAACCAAATGTGTAGCTATAAAGTACAAAGCGTTCGTCGCTTGCGAAACTCACGGCGTTCTGTGCCGATTCATGATGAGACGAGGCGTTTCGGGGGGGCACTGGCGTTGACGTCCCAGTTGGTGACGCCGTCCTTCTCTGGCGAGGAACGCGAATTGGCGTTGTTGTAGATGCTGGCGGAATTGAAGTTCAGTGACCGGCGCGTCGCAGGTAGTTGCGCTGGCCAGCGTCTCCCGGGAACAGAACTGACTCATACGGGGCCTACGGTGCGGTGCCGTAGGACGGGGTGCTCGGTGCACAAGCCGATGGCGCTCCCGGGCCGCTGCGGGTTCTCGTGCTTGCCTTCCGGTCCTTTGGCCAGCCGGAGTCTACGGTGCGTTGCCGTCGAATGAGAGCTGGAGCGCCCGGAACACAAGCCGGCGACGCTCGTGCCGAGCTCACGCGCTCACGATGGAACACCCAGGGCCCCCCGTGCCCACGTCACCTTCTCTTCTTATGTTCTCCACTTTGTCTTCACTGTCTTCTATCCTCTTGGCCGGGCTTCACGTCGTCCTCTTCTTTTACGGCATTTACCATGTCGCATCCCACCTGTGACAATGGCCCCCTCCCTCAAGAGTTTTCTCCAGAAGAAAACTGCTCCAAGCCTCCGATGTCTTCCTAACAGCCACAATCCGACGTTTTCCCCTATCAGTCTCCATCTAACGCTACGACACCACCACACTCGTCTTCCAGTGCCACCATTCACTTGTATGCACTCAAAGTACACCACTGACACACACCATCGCCACAACTCTTCACATTAAACACTTATTCGCATAGCTAGAATCATTGTCAATGTCCTTCCACAGTTTATGGAACATAACCCAACAAACTGCATGTACTCAGAGTTCACATTGTGCCAAACTCCTTTGCACAACTCACTTTTGTAAATCACAAGTACACTACGTTTGTTCAATGCACAAACTTATTAGTTCATAACTATTACCAATATAAGCGTTCAAGCTTATATCTTCTCTTTCTCCCCGTGCGCGCCTTACGCGACCTCCTTCCGCGTTTTCTTTCTGCGCGCCATTGCGAACGGCGACTACATCCCTTGTCTCTATGTCTGTTGTCAATGATCATGGAACGCCTCATGCACACGACTTTTCTAGGGTGCTTCCTGACAACATATCCACAGCTGAGCATTTGTAGATCTCTCCTAACCTTCGGGTATGTGTGCTTAATTTTAGGGGTGGTTTTCTTTCTACATTGTTTTGACTTACAAACGCCGTGTGTCTCAGCCAAGCCAATGGATCTCACACTTGCCATTACTACCGTCTTTTGCGATTGCCCTGTGCTTTTTTCAAGACGTTTCCTTTCGATTAAGTGCTCTGAATTCCTGCGAAGCCACTCAAAACGGCGACCGTTTCCTCAACTTCCTCATCAACAACTTCAGCACGTCGTTCACTAACGACTGAATTGCAGCAACTACATGCGGCATCCTTGTCTGCCTCATTTACCACCGAAATCACTAGCTCGCTTTCTTTTAGCCAGCTCTCGTGGTTGCTAGTCATTTCTTCTACCGGATCACAGCTGTGAGCTTCAGGCTCTCCATATTCTCGCCGTAAGTATAAGTCCACCATTGGCATATCTACGCCCGCTCTAACGTCTTTAGCTTTTGCCAACCTCAGATTGCGCTCCCAACCTTGACTTAAGGGTATCTGCTCAGACCGGTGCGAGTATGCATCCAGGTCGTCCCATCTGTCACAAAAATGAGCCATAAACTTTCTGGAACACACTCGAGTCGAACTTGGAGGGCCTGTCTCTTTTTTGGAGCCCCTATCACCTGTGCTGCTCTCACTACCTCCCTCTATAAACTGCTGTTTCCACAAAATAAGCTCCTTCTCGCGTTGAATCCTCCTTATCTCGCGTTCCTCCTGTTCGCGCCTCTCCTCGCGTGCCCGCACTCGCTCATCTCTCCCCCTCTTTACTTCGCGCTCATAGAGGGTTACCGCTTCTTCACCCGATAATCCAAGGTTAACGGCCAACTCTAAAATTTTCGTCAGGTCCATTGCTTCCTCCACACAGAAATCCTTATGATCCGTGACAAAAAAAAAATAAGAAAAAGGGATCCTGGCAGGCTCGCCACTTATTTTTGTCACGGATCTCCTGACATCGGTCGGCCAGAAGGAACGGACGAGGCGAGATCGTTAAACAACCACATTTTTAATCACACACAAAAGGAAATCACACATTAGAGCTACAATAGCTACAAACGCGAAAAAGGCACACACAAAGATAGAACAAGCTCTATATAAAGTTATCTAAACAACAAGCAAACCAAATGTGTAGCTATAAAGTACAAAGCGTTCGTCGCTTGCGAAACTCACGGCGTTCTGTGCCGATTCATGATGAGACGAGGCGTTTCGGGGGGCACTGGCGTTGACGTCCCAGTTGGTGACGCCGTCCTTCTCTGGCGAGGAACGCGAATTGGCGTTGTTGCAGATGCTGGCGGAATTGAAGTTCAGTGACCGGCGCGTCGCAGGTACTTGCGCTGGCCAGCGTCTCCCGGGAACAGAACTGGCTCAGACGGGGCCTACGGTGCGGTGCCGTAGGACGGGGCGCTCGGTGCAAAAGCCGATGGCGCTCCCGGGCCGCTGCGGGTTCTCGTGCTCGCCTTCCGGTCCTTTGGCCAGCCGGAGTCTACGGTGCGTTGCCGTCGAACGAGAGCTGGATCGCCCGGAACAAAAGCCGGCGACGCTCGTGCCCAGCTCACGCGCTCACGATGGAACACCCAGGGCCCCCGTGCCCACGTCACCTTCTCTTCTTATATTCTCCACTTTGTCTTCATTGTCTTCTATCCTCTTGGCCGGGCTTGACGTCGTCCTCTTCTTTTACGGCATTTACCATGTCGTATCCCACATGTGACAGAGAGGAAATGCCGGCTACATACGACAGTCGACGCCGACTTGTCGTTGACCACCAAATTTTCCCTTGAAATGTTTTCCAGCCACTTAGCGACCAGTTCGGCGTTACTCGGGAATTGATGAAAGGAAACGCCTTTAGCCCTACTTGACTGCGACTTACAGTGCGGTACGCAACAGTACACCATGGTCTCGCTAGCCGGTCCACAACAACCGATTCACTGCTTCGCATTGCAAGAATGCAAAAGCTATGAATGAAAGGTACTCAAATCACGACGTATCTGGCTATCAGCATCCACTCTGTCGAATGATGCAACACACGACATAAAAAATTTCACAATCTCCCACTGAAGGGAGTCATGAGGGGATGCGAAGCAACATTGGAGGTGAACACCAAGGTGCCGTTTACGTTCACTCGGCCGTCGAAGCCAAGCGTCGGCGTCGAGCTACCGCTTCCGCTACAGAGAGACAACGCGAGTCTGCGGCGAGGGTAGCGAGGCTTTCGAGACAACTGCAGCGACCGGGAACCGACGGAGCGGCCGCACGATTCAAGCGAGACTTCTTCGACCGAGCGCACGCACTTATATGAAATGGGGGGAGGGAGAGGAGAGAGTGGTTTTACAGGCTGCAGGGCGGGGGAGGAGAGGAGAGAAGGCGACCGAACGCCTGCGTAAACGCCCGCGTAAAGGAGGAGAGTGCGCGGCTGCAGCGCGGGGGGAGGAGAGAAGGCGACCGAACAACTGCGTAAAGGAGGAGAGTGGGAGAGAGAGTAGGCGCATGCGCAGTAAGGGTGGTCAGGACGCACACCACCACCACCGGATTGAACGCTGCCCAGAGCTGCTTCGCATCTAAAAAGAGAATGTCAGGACGGCAGTAGCAAGAAGCTCCCAGAACTACAGCAGGGTCGCTGCGCCCTCACGCGTCGAGCAGTGACGTTACCCGCGGAGACGCGCTCCCATTGTGCCCGAAGCAATAGCGAACGCCGTAAGAAGGAAAGCGCGCGCAGCTCTCGAGTCCGGCCATGGTTGAGTGAGCCTGATTGAGTTCCAGTTTCTTTGGCAACCTATGGATGCGTGTGCATTAACTTTTTATTGCGATAGCAATTATATGGACCCTCTCGGCTGCTTTTTTGCCGTCGGCGTCATGCGCCGTATAAGTATATGTATATATATAAATATAAAAGCCACGAAGAAAAATATTTTCGCACGCGCGGAGTCGAACGGACGACCTCTCGCTCATCAGCGCGGGGCGTTAACCGCTAGGCCACAGAAGCGCACCTCCCTCATCTTGCTAACGGCGAGCTATTTATATACACCATTCACCGCTGGCGGTACGCCGATCTCGGGGGGAATACCAGCGTGTTCTCTACCTTAGCAGCAAATCAGCGAGATGGCGCGAAGTGCGCGCTGGGCGTCACTCGTTGCAACCTGCCCTTTGCCCTCGCGGCGTAGTCGCCCGTGCCCGTGCGCGCTTATCTTGGGATGGGGGATGGGGGTGGTTTTACGTCGTGTACTTTCGCCGGAAAGATTGCGTTCAGGTTACAGAGCGCACAAAGGTCACTTCGCTCCCTGCAGAGGCCCCGTTCGCGTAAGAAGCGGGCTGTTCAAACACAGTGAAGTAACAACTGTGACACTTGTTAGTTCGCGCTCGTCCTGTGTATACCTGTGCGTATGTTTCGTGCGACATTTCTGTTTGAGCAGAGCGTTAAGTGTCGAGCTGTGAACGTTGTTAGTTCGCGCTCGTCCTGTGTTTGTTGTTTTCGTGCGTCCTTCGCGCTTCAGCAGCGCGCTCCAAATTTCGATCTGCTTGGCGTTCTTCGCGTGAAATCCCAAGTGGTTGCTATCGCATTCATTGCTTCACCCTTACGGCGAAACTGTGACTTTTTTTATTTAGCGGGAGACCTGTCACTGCTAATATTGTAGTGGTTGTGCCATTGGGGCACGCCTGAGGCATTCGCTTTAATGCATATGTGTGGTGTTTAACAATAAAGGTTAATTAGTAAGTTTGTTGGTAACCGCCGAGTATGAAAGCAACTAAATACTGAATTTGATTTATAGAGAACCACTGTGTGCTGCGCTAAAGTGCGAGCTGCGAATAAGTGCTAATTGCCGAAATAGCCAGATTATCGTTCAGATGCTCAGAAGGCGCTTCTGCCCCTGCGTAAGGCTCGCGACAGTACGCGCGCATTAAGTGCCCTTAATGTAGGCGCGTTACAATGGCCTTGTAACTCTGGCATGTACATAAGCGTGCACAAGGGGGTGGGCAGGGGGGGGCGAACTCTGCTTCATATATTTACCTAATAGGGAGGGTGGGCGCTGCAACCATCCTTCGCCCCCCCCCCCCCCCCCTCCCTGAAGAGGAACCCTGCGAACGCTTATGGGCACCTGCGTGTGTAACTTTTATATGCTATGGGAGCGGAAGTGGTGAGCGCGCCGATGGTAGACGAGAACGATGGACTCAGGCAGGCTCGCGGTTTCGCTTAGCGGCCGCTGACCGTCAGTCACGGCCTAGTTCTGAAATGATAAAAGACGTGCTTCTCAGTGTCTCGTTCTCGTCTCTGAGGGATTCTGTGCGGCGGCTGGCTCAGACCCCTACAATGGAAACACTGACTGTCTTCAGACAGCTCCGAACACGCCGCTGCCACGGGACGCGTGCAGCTCGCGGCAGAAATAACGAAAATTGCTCCACGGCATACGCCCATAGAGTGCACATAACGTTCGGCCATCTGACGATACCTTTGTCACGCTGGTATACACGAATTTCGGGCGAGCGAAGCATTGTCGACACGTGGCGAAGCACCCAAGAGGGCACACGCTTACCATTTTTCTAGTGGCACGACACGACGAACCGAATAATTCGGAGCCGAAGGTGCTGATATTGACCTGCCTGACACCCCGCAATTTATATGCTGGCTTTACGCTTGGGCAAACACATGCCGATGACGAGAACAAAAGTTTGAGGTGCCGCCGACGGGTTACCAGCCGCTTTGTACATATATAACCCCGTGAAAAAACAAGCAAGCAAGTGGTGGCGCGGTAGTGTAATGGATATAGTGCTTGCTTTCGGTGCGTGTGGTCGCGAGTTCGATTCCTGTGATGTGCGTTCTTGTATGCAAATGTCATATTTGTGTGCTAATACGTTTATGTCTAGCGATGAATAGTAGCAAGAAATGTCCGTAGAACGCTAAGATTGTGCCTGAAATAATGTTTTCGCAACCTCTCTAGGGCCGCGTAAAAAAGGGGGGTTCTAAAACCCCTGAAAAAAAAGCATAAAAACTCCCAACGCGCTCCGTTCAAGCCCCTGAAGTGAGCTAAATATATACAGCAAAGTTGCCTCCTAAAGACTCTGTTATTTCCCGCTTTCCCTCCGTTTAAAAGGTTGTAAATAAACCTCCTTTTGACCCACTTATTGAAGGGGTTTTGCGAAGTACCTTTAGGACGAAAGTTAAGAGCCGAGCCCAAAACTTCCTAAAAGGCTCAAACCCGTTTGTTCTGTACGGGGTGTAGTCGCCCGTGCGCGCGCGTTTATCTCGTGTTGGGGCGCGGTTTGTAGGTCGCGTGCTTTCACCGGAAAGGTTGCGTTGAAGTTACACAGCGCACGAAGGTCACTTCGCTCGCTGCGGGGGGCCCCGTTTGAGAAAGGAGCCAGCTGTTCAAACACAGTGAAATGACAACTGTGACACTCGTTAGTTCGCGCTCTTCCTGCAGTGTCTACCTGTTCGTACGTCCTTTTTGGTTGAGCAGCGCGTTAAGTGTCCAGCTGTGAACGTTGTTAGTTCGCGCTCGTCCTGTGTATGTTCTTTTCGTGCATGCTTTGTGCTTGAACAGCGCGCTGCACGTTTCGATGCACTTGCCGTTCTTCGCGTGACATTCCAATTTGATGCTGTCGCATTCATTGCTTCGCCCTTGCGGCGAAACTGTGACTTTTCAGTAATATTTTTGGTATAATCCTAACTGCACGCGCGGAGCGCCACTCAGACATTCTGTTCCGTTTTACAGGGGAACTTTTTTCAGTTACTGTTAATATTAGACAACGCATGAATTCAACTGCGTGAGAAAGACATAATGAGCCGAACGGGAATTCTTGTCAGAAAAGTCACAATTAAACTTACGCAGCTCTAACTTATTCATAGCCTCACATGTATAGCAACACCAGTACCCATTCATTACTAAGGTGTAAGGCGAAAAGAAGAGGTGATATATGATATATTTGACAGACAACGATTTCAGTGTTGTCCAGTGCTATTGCGAAAGATGCCATAGCAATTCCACTTCAGAAAACAGTTTGGGGATTGTGATAAAAGAGTATGGACAAGGAACAACTACTCAGCTCAGGAATATAAGTAAATATAACAAATGACGCACAATTGAGCCACGTAGCTTAAAGGAGTACTGACACGAATTTTAAAAATTTTCGGATTGTTGTTTCAAATAAAACTACTGGTGTCGAGAAATGTATAAAGAGTGTCGTAGTGCTTGGGAATGCATTGGATATATTTTTGATACCGCTACCATAAAACAGCAGTTTCGGTTTCGGTATCGAGGGGGCGGCTTCTCAGCGACGTTTCAGAGCAGTGTGACGTCACGGGAAGACAGCAACTGGCGACGTACTAACGGCAGTTCTGTCATCTGGTCGTGGTGCACGTAAACAACGATGATTGAATCGTCGTCCAGTAACCCTGACAGCGATTTCTGCGATTTATGCTGCACGCAGGACGCAGAGCTCGCAAACTCAGGCACTGTCTTGACTAGTCGCGATAATGTCCATTGCAATGGGGCTGGCGTGCCCATGCTCAGCGACGAAAACTTTAAAATCAAAATAAAATATTTTATACGTGTTGTCTGGCTCCGCTGTGTGGAGAGCGTTGATACTGCATGCCACGGAAACAAGATATGTCCCTTTTGCGATCTTCCAAAATAGTGTCAGTACTCCTTTAATCACAGACATTGCACCAGCTGCGACAGTTTCTCTGATATGCATCGCTTTCCCACCTTCCAGCATCCTGTATCTTCATATCACTATATCCATCTTCCCAGACACTGTTATCATGGGCTGACTTTCACACTTGCCTTACGCGAACACAATGGCTGTTATTGTTCTAGCCACTTCATCACGTTATAACAACAAGTCTGCATTGCATTGTACTCAACGATATCAACTACGGTAAAATGTTTGGCCCACCTTTCACAATGTTGGCTTCTTGTCGATTCGCGTTAAGCCTGTACTTTTTGTTTCATCGCATGTAGTATGATTCACAACTGTTTTCATCCGTCTGAGTCACTCTGAGAGTTTCAGCCGCGTTTTTTCCACCACAAAGTTCAACGGCTCTAAACTATTGAATGGGCCTCCGTAAAGTCGAATGGCTCTAATGTGCTGAATGGAGAGGTAAAATCCTTATTGTCATCAAGGGTAAGTCTCCAGTCGTCCTTTACTGCATGCTGCGAGGCTACGGAGCCTCCGAAAATTCGCAGTATCTCTCCACGTGCGGTTGAACTAATAATAACAATGATAACAACAACAGCAAAAATAATAATCTTTCCGGGTTTTACGTGCTAAAAATGTGATATGATGAGTGACAAGCCGTAGTGGAGGACTTTGGAAACTTCGGTCATCTGCTATTCTTTAAAGTGCAGTGACATAACACAGTACACGAACCTCAAAAATTTCCGCCTGCGTCGAAACGCGACCGAAACGGCCGGAATCGAACCCGCGACCTCCAGGTCTGTCGCCGAGCTCTGTAACCGCGGTTACACCGAGGCAGACAGTTTTCAAACAAAAGCTAAAGACTATATTGTCTCTACCACGGGCCGAAATATCGAATTGGCGGCGTGAACACAACGACGGGATTTATTACTCCAGCGAGCTGTACTTCCCCGAAATGATATATTTGCATAAGCTGCGCAAATGGCACTGAGAGTTGGCCTGCTGTATAGCAAGAATGCACGCGCAGTGCTTGCTTTTTGAAATAGAAGGCACTATGAATACGCAGGAAACCACGCTTCAGTTTTATATCCCCCAGGTACACATAAATGTCATTATTGATCGCAAATGGAAGGAATAACAAAATGCAGGCTACACCTACTTCTGCCTCTGTGTTTGGTCCTTCTATGAAGCGCGCATGCTTACCTCGCCTGCTGTGCCCGGATGTTTTACCTATAACTCATACGAAAGCATTTAAAAAAAATGGAACGCACGACACGCTGGTGCAACAATAAACATAGCAGACCTAAGTCATAGGAAGACCGTAAGACTTGCTTTATGTAATTTTAACTTTCAAAGAATCAAGCAGCTGTTTACTTTCCCGTTTCCTACTAACTGGAGCCAATTAAAAAGCTGCATTTCATTTTTACAAAATTTTTTATACATTTAACCCTGAAATGCCCACAATCATATTTGATACATTGAATGTAATGCCTGAAAGGTTCATGGAAAAAGAGTTATGGCTATTTATCATTATATAATGAAGTTGCAGTGAGCTGCACATTTAACCATAGTAGTTTTTTTTTAATTAAAAGTAAGTAAGCTACGCTTCAAATAAAGTTTTACTAAATTTTTTTCTTGAAATGAACTCTCCAAAAAGAGTAAAAATGTTGAATGTTTTCTGACAATTTTTTTAAGGCATAACTACCTCTGGCCTGTAGTAGCACAGCTATTTGGCCTAGTTGGAAACTGTTTATCCTTGAGAAGCGCGAAATAAACACAAAGACGAAGAAGAGATACACGCAGGACAAGCGCTTTCTAGTTTTTGATTGAAGAACTCAGAGTTCTTATCCTAACAGAACTTCTTATCCTAACAGCGCAAGGTACATGAACATATCAGCGCACATAGTGACACTCGTGAAATGGCTAAACAATCACAAAAAGGCCGATAATAGCGACGTCTCTTTGTCAGATAAGTAAATGGAAGGATGACTTACACAGTCGTCATTGTGCTGTGAAATGAAAAACGATTCTACGATTTCCCTAGAAGTTTGGTTATGATGTTTAAAAAGAGTGTCAGTGTTATCAACGAGGGGAGTGCACTCGCATTCGTTGCAGTATGCTTCATTGCATTTCCTCATTCATTGCATGTTGCTGCATTGATTGGTTGTTGGATGTATTTCATGGGGCCTCGAAGCAATCGCGACGTATATGTCTATCGTTCTGATCCATCAGTGGCTTGAAGTGGCCTTATGAAACGCTTATTCATTTGTTATTCGACTGGCTCATAGCATATTCCGAGAACTTTGCGGGTACAGCCAAACAATTGAGCATCTTCACTGCCTATGCACCTGGTTCAACTCCGAAAGGATAGCCCGCTCAGCCGCACTAGGCCATCTCGACAAGCGCACTCTCACAAACAAAACTCCTAGGGCACTGGCCTACCCTGTGTTTAACGTGAGTCTCTATGAAGGCTCAAGTGGTTGTTTGGGCGAGTTGGGACGACATACTTCACGTCAAAGCAGCGCAAAAGACAGAGGACCAGAGAAAGAAGGACACAGACGGCAGCGCTGACGTACAACTAGCGCTGCCGTCTGTGTCCTTCTTTCTCTGGTCCTCTGTCTTTTTGCGCTCTTTTTACGTGAAGTCTCTGTGAAGGCGCTGAGGCAATTTATTTGAGAAACTGGACTGAATGACAAGTTTTGACTGCAACACAGATTGTTGGAGGGGCCAGTTGGTACATACTGAGAGAGAAACAGCGCGCCTGTCCCGTCTAGGCGCGCTGATTCTCGCTCAAATTTTGACCGTTCACAGATGAGGTTAGCGTGCCGGACTTGGACCGTGCTATTGACATGACTTTTACTGTCGTCACAGACTCTCCTTCTCTTTGATTCATTTACAACTTTTTTCCCTCCCAATGAGCAGGGTAGCCAACCTGAGATTTTATTCGGTTAATCGCTCTATCTTTACCTTATTTTTCTCCCTCTCTTTCTCCCCCTCTGGTGGCATAGCAGATTGCCTCACATTCTACTGAGCGTTACCTACATGCCTATGCAGTGATCTTTCCCAGGCACCATGCTTTAGAGTCAGCTTCTTGTTCTTCGTAATTTAAACTGGATTAGAAATTGTGCATCATATAATTTGCATTATCACGTCCAGTAACTGTGCCAGTGAAATGGAGGCTGAACATCATAATATGTGGTGCAAGGGCAAATAGGTGCGAACATTAGGGGATAAGTTTAGGCGTACCTCACAGCTGGAGGTTGTCATGCATGGCGGTAGTGATGAGTTATAGGGGCAATATGGAAGTAGTAAACAGAGAGAGTCCTCCTGTCCAGACACTCTCTTTAAGTAGATGGTAAAGAGAGATTGAAAAGGACCTCTCGGGACGACAAGCGACGATAGAAGAGTGTGCGTCATTGGGATACACATGAGTCGACGAGCAGGCTCCGCTAAGATGAATGCTTTTAAATTCCTCTCGGACAAACAACTAATGTAAGCACAATCACGACTGGCGATAAGGCGCAAACTTGTAAGAAAACAATGATAAATAGGAGGCCTCAAGCTTGAGCTGAGAAATGCATGTTACACTGTAGCACGCGCATTTGCCCCCTACAAGCAACATTGCAAAGATATTAGGTAGATAATACTTTATATTAAAGAGCCCCTCACCAGGTTTAAGAGTTTTGAGCTGACGACCGCAATTCATACACTGAGCGTTGACGATCACGTCTGCCAAAATTTGCAACGTTACGCGCCGCGGAAATGCGCCAAATTTCAAGCTGAACGCTACTTGCCCTTCCTTTCGCGTGCTCGCGCGTAGCGAACGAGGGGATGACGTACACGGTGGAATGGCCCTGCTCTGACGGCAGTGCTCTGACTAGAGCTGTGCGCCGCCGCGCCGCGCCGCGCCGCCGCCGCTGCCCGTTTTTGCTCACGCCGATCGCGCCGCCGCGGAAATTTCCAGAATGACCACGCCGCCGCCGCCGCCGCACAATAATTTCGGCGCGCCGCCGGTGGCCTCTCATTTTAACCCTAACGGGAAACCGAGACATAACATAATCACTTCACTTGGCAAGGTTTTCTCGATGTGTCGGTGTAATGGACTCTCCATTCAGCCGCCGCTGATTGGAGGAAGCTCGGCCAGCAGCGTGCCCTCTCTTTCCGATTCTTCCTCTTCAACGTCATTATGACGTCACGAAGTTTTCACAACCCTTGACACAAATTAGAGGAGCGGAACGTGCTTCAGCCATAAGGGGGAAAAAAAAAGTCGAGAGCACGCCTGCATCCATAAGTCAACCTCCTCCGAAGACACTACCACTTCGGGCTCGTGTCACAATTCCCATCATGTTCTTGTTTGTTTTCCTTTTTCATGTTGAGCTCATGTGTAAATAAAAGAAAATTCACGAGCGAGTGCCTCACGTCCACAGACGAAGCTCCTCCGACGACTCTCCCCCTTGCGCTCCAAGCTCTGGTGAAAGTTTCCAGCATGCTCCTGTTTCATTTTTGATGGTTGGGGAGTTATTCTTGAGGTGTCCCCCCTAGTGAACTGTCCATTTCGGCCGCAGCTGATTGGCTGGAGTTCGGTGAGCAATGCGCTCCCTGTTTCCGGATTTTCTTCGGGAACGTCATTTTGATGTCACAAAGCTTTCACAACTCTCGACACTAATGAGAGGGACGAAATGCGCTTCAATGCAACGAACGCAGCGCCCACACATCGTTTTTGGGCGTACATCTCGGAGGCTGTGCACAAATTGTGGTTGCGTAAGCCATCGAATTAGGTTTAATGCGACCGCCCGTCTAACGCACCTGCGAAGGTCGGTACGCATTCCCTGCATGGTTCTCAAACATCTGGGACACATTCATATGCAAGTTCAGACTTGACAAGTTCCTGCTCCTTTAAATTTCGTGCACTTTCTTCTTACGCTGGCAAGTGCTGACGGGTTCAGTGCATTGACGTGGTATATATATATATATATATATATATATATATATATATATATATATATATATATATATATATATATATATATATATATATATATATATATATATATGGTGTTTAACTTCCCAAAACTGCGGTATGATTGAGGGGCGCCGTAGTGGAGGGCTTCGGAAATTTTGACCATCTGGTGTTCTTCAACGTGCACTGACATCGCACAGTACACGGGCCTCTGCCATTTCGCCCCCCATCGAATTGCGACCGCCGCGGCCAGGATCGAAGCCGCGACCTTCGGGTCAGCAGTCGTCGAGCACCCTAACCGCTACACCCCGCGGTGGACGCATCGACGTGGTCAAGAGCAAACATCACGGCCAACCGCTTTCTCGAGTAACTGAATGCGCTCTGCCGAAATGGACTGCGAATATCTTCTTCAGATGGACACATCTAGAACAGCTCCCCGGAAGTTGTATATATATTTTAAAGACGATAGTCTTTCTTGGGATACTTAAACGCAAAAATTTTGGTCTTTCTGTCTGTCTGTCCGTGACCCGATTTAGCTACTCGGCCAAAGTGTAACCACTTTTTTGAACACCCAGCCATCTTGAACTGGTGTTATCATGCATACCTGTGAACATATTCGATCAAAAAAGCAAATACTGCGCATACCTGAGGCGCGACATTAATATGTAAGTGTCAGGTCATGTGCTCTTTTATTATAAAATACATAGGTATGCAATTCTAAAGACCCTAGTGTTTTTTAGGCTGCGCTGAAAATGCGACGCTGTGCTGCCGCTGGCAGTGACCCTTGGTCACGGTATAATGTCCTTGGTTCAGCAGAAGCTCATGTTTTTCAATGGTGCTCTATTTTATCAACACCAGCCAGATGCGGCCAATTCAACGTAGAGTAGGCGCTGTCTGAGGCAAGGCAAAACATGGTAGTACGGCCGGCACGAGACTATCGTCTTTCGACGACATTTGCAGCGAAGCACGCAGATACGCGGCCAATTTTCTTTCCTCCAGAAGTCTCAAGAGTATTGCCTGACCTTAACGCTGCGGCGTCCTACAGCCTTAAAGGTAGACGATCCAACTCACTGGATAGCATATTAGTGGAGTCTCGGGGCTGCTACATTGTGCATAGATAAATCAAATAGATAATCGATGGTTTAATGCACTTTTTTCCATACTTTTTTTTACTCGAGTAAGTCGATAAATAAACAGAGAAGTAAAGGCACTGAAATATTATAATAACCGATAGCTAAGCTTGTTGGTAGGTATTCATGTTAAAAAGACACGGCGTGGAAAAATTGAAGGACACTTTGTACATTCCAAAGTGTGTTCGGCGAAAGCGTGTGGCCATTCCACTGACTATGCCATGTCTTTTTTTCTTTTACACTATCGGCGGGATAACACACAAAGCGAATGTGTGCGTGCTTTCGTTTTTAATTTTTTACCGCGAATCGCAGCGAGAAGCGAGACTAATTTTCCTCCGTTCGCATGCGTTAGTATTTTCTGGTGCTTTGCACATCGTGCAAACGCCATCCGCGTTCCACCGCTTAAATTGACGGACCCTTTGTAAATTCGTAAGTGTATTCCGTGAACGCCTGTGTCTATTGAGACGGCATCCGTCAGAATGATTGCAAACGCTGGGCACAGCGACGCTACGCAAGCAAAGCGCGAGCGCTGTAGAGTCCGACGCGACCGGCGTCCGTTTGCGCATCCCGGAGGCCACCTGGCTCCGTGCCAGAGCTCGGACGGACGGAAAGACGGACGCTGGACGGACACGGGACGGACGTGAGCATGACACATTTAAAGCTTTCGCCTTAAAACACAAGGGTCAAGTCAAGAGAGTGACCAGTTATCTCTCATGTTGACCATCACGCGCAACTGACTGATAGGTATCGCCTCTTGCCCGGGAATGCGCACCAGGCCCTAGCCGGGGGGGGGGGGGGGGTGCGGGCCCTAGTGCCCCCCCCCCCCGAAATTCGGATGAAGGGGGTGTTTTATCGAGAATAAATAATGAAAATAGGGTTTTTTCAAGGCCTTCAAAAAAGTGCCCCCCCCCCCCCCCCCCGGAAAAAATTCCTGGCTACGGGCCTGATGCGCACATAAGTGTTTTATGTGCGCAGCAATTTAAGGGCCCGGACTGTCGTAGGTAGTCATCGCATGCTGTCATCGTATGCTGTCGTAGCTTGGTGTAGCGCAGGAAAAACCACGAATAGTATAGCCATCTGTCGCATATTGAGCGCACGCTCTCCCTCTTGTTCTTCGAGCACATTATTGATGATGATATTAAGTGCGGAGCAGTTTATGGGCCTGGGTTGTCGTATGCTGCCGTATGCTGTCGTCGCTTGTCATAACGCAGGCAAAGCCAGGGATAAAAAATAGAAGAAAAGGAATCAAGCAAAAAATAGAAAGAGAAAGAAAGAAAGGAAAAGATAGGAAGAATAGAAAGAGCAAGAAAGAGAAAGAAATAAAGAGAGAGGAAGAAATCAGTCAACATTGAGAAAAAAAGGAAACAGAGAAGAAAAAAGAAAGAGAAGAGGAAAGAAAGAGAAAACGGAAGAGAAACAAAGGCTGCCCAACTCCGCACTTCCTTCAGGATTGGCACCACCAGTGCGAAGGTGTGTTAATCTTTTTTTGTCTACCTTCTTTTCCGCCGCTGTATCATTTTTCAGGTGGCGGTGTTTGCTGTGTCTGGACTACTTTCTTGTGTCCGTGTTTTTACACCCTGTCTGTATAACGGCCCCACTACAGCCTCTGAAAATACAGCATCGAGCGCGGTATTCTCCCTTGGCATTTCCCTTTTCTTTTTTTGGCGCTCTTCGTGACGCCAGGACGGTGATTCACGTGACATTTACAGAGCAAATACTTTCGATTGGTCCATATACGAGAAATATCAGTTGTGTATTGTCTCGTACCTTGCTTTGCCATGCATTCGCTCACCCGTTCTTCCTCACCTCCCGTGATTACCGTGCGCGATGAACTTATTTCGCACTGTTTTGTGAGTTTCCCATTACTCAAGGCGAAACAACAGAGGGCAGCCGACAAGCTCGAAATTCTGATAGGGTAAACGCTTTGTGATCCCATTGTACACGTGCTTTATGAAGAAATAAGTGTCGAGGAGATATGGAATGGAACGAATGGAAGAGGAACCGGATTATTTTATTCTTCCAACGGACGGACTCTTTACAATGAAGACGATGCATCTCTCAAAAAAAAAAGAAAAAAAAGGCCAACCCGTTTCCATAGTTACTGTGTATTTTTTATTGCGATAAGAGTTATATGGAGACTCTGTGCTGGTTTTCATTGTCGCCGTCATGTTCCGTATAAAGCCCAAATCGGTAACTTTTGTGCGCGCATCGCATGCGCGTGTACCCGCTAGTAAAAGCGCGCGAGCGCTAGCGAGGAGAACGGCTGAAGCATTGAAACAAGCTGCCCATCTCCATCACACGTAGGGCGCATGCGATTACATCACACCGCGTGCGAGGCCTGCCATCGGTTGCTCCTCAACAAGAAATCCGTCTTTCGCGGGGCGAAGGAGCATGGAGAGACGTCGGAGTGGGGGGGGTGGCTGCATGGCTTGATATCCGCAGCTGTGAACTTGGACTACAAGGGCGCAGTCGCGAGCGCTGGCGCGCGCGTTATCTCGGCAGGCATCAGCAAACGCGTCTGGTATACCCTTCTACGCGCTATCATCTCACCGCTTCGTGCTGTGACCACTGATACGACAAACTGAGTGAGAACTGCTTCTTTCCCGAGAGCGGCCGTATTCTCATACACCAGTGTTTTGCAGTTTCGCGAGATCGGATGAAAAAGAGTTAGCTGCTAGCCTTAGTTCGTTATAACATTACAACATGTTGCTATCGCATTTACTGCTTCGCCTTTTCGGGGAAACATTTTTTTTTTCAAAATTCAAGACACTGATATCCCCACAAACTCTTGAATCTACCCCCCCCCGCGCCGCGCTGCCGCCGATCCGATGAACCCCGCGCCGTTGACGCGCCGCCGCCGGCGATTTTGGGTCCGGCGCACAGGTCTAGCTCTGACGTCGGTCCTCTACGTAGACGACTGTGCACTGACGTCGACAACAGTGGCACGTGACACTGCGAAAATTATTTGACACGACATGTGTAGTTAATGGAACTTGTTGCTTGAATAGATGAATAAAACTTCACAGAAATAATGAGAAGCACAAATGGAATGTGTGCGTCTTTTTCATTCTTGTTCAGTGAATTGCAGCGTTATTCGGGGCTAATGTGCCTTCGTTTCACATGCGTTCGTGTCCCCGCGGTTAGAGCATCGAGCAGACGCCAGCCCTGGAAAGGAAAGTACACTCACAGCCCTGAGAGAGTGCTAGCCCACTCCCCTTTGCGGGAGTAAACGCTTGTCCCATATTTCACTCTCTTTTCAGGAGTGCTGAGAACTCTCTGCTACGCAGAGTAGGCACACTCTCCCGACAGAGTTCTGGTACTCTGGCTGAGCGAGTGAACAAGCTCTCTCGCCAGAGTGAAGTCACGCTTCTGAAATGGAGTGCATACACTCTCTGCGGGAGTTACGCTACTCTCTCACAGAATTTTATAATCTGGTCTGGCTAGAGTGCATCAACTCCCTCCAAGAGTAGAAGCACTCTTTCTGCTAGGACTAACGCAAAAAAAAAAAAAAAAAAAAATTAATAATTATCGAGCATTTTCTACAACCTAACAGTGAACAGGTTAAGATTTTTGAAGCTTACGTCAAATATACGGGACAGGCATCGGCACACACATTACAATCGTACACAACATAGCAACACTGATCATATACCGCTCGCGCTACGGACAACCTTTCATTCAGCAACCGGTATATATACCCACGATGTCTGGCCCCCCCTTTTAGTGCAGGTGGCGCACCATCTCTATTGTGCGTATTTAAAGACAAACATACACCGAACCCGTGTAAGTATCTGGTGATCGTTAGGATCACTGTCGGCACGTCTGCCTTTTACTGTAAAACTACCTAACATTCAACGCCATTTTCGTTATTAAATTTCAATTATCAGCTGGCATTCTGTCATATCGGCTCAATGTGGTTCATAAGTCTGGAAGCTGTAGCTTCGCGCTTACAAATATAGTTGGGACGATCTTTCAGCAGGGCTGGCTGAGGAATAATCTACGAACGTTACGATCCGGCGTCCGATCCGACTTGCGGTGCTGCGGCATGTACTACAAGTACGCCAGAAAAACAACGCCGGTCGGCAAAACCACAACTCAAGCGCATCTCTGGCAATCCTTACAGTTTTGCTTACCTCGGGTAAACTTTAATGGGATAGTGAGAGGTTGAGAAATGCGCAAACCTCAACCTTCGCGAGCCATTTGCGCCGAGATCAGGCCAACCAAATACGACCCGTACGAGTACGACTCCCAGCGAAGGTAGGCCTAGCGTACCGGCCGAGTCCGTCAACATGACATCGGTGCTTCTGGGCTTAAGCATACGCGATTCCGATGAGTAATAATGACTGTACAGTAGAGCTTTGGCATCGGTTAACCTGACTGAACCATGGTTTCTTGCGTACGGTGTCCGCACAAGGAGCGACGAGCGTCGATGCGACGCGCTTTCAGCCAGTGCACACAGGCCGCCTGCGCCGAGATCGGGCCAGCGAAGGTAGGCCTAGCGTACCGGCCGAGTCCGTCTACATGTCATCGGCGCTTCTGGGCTTAATGATACGCGATTCTGAGGAGTAATATTGACTGTACAGTAGAGCTTTGGCATCGGTTAACCGGACTGAACCATGGTTTCTTGCGTACGGTGTCCGCACAAGCAGCGATGAGCGTCGATGCGACGCGCTTTCAGCCAGTGCACACAGGCCGCCGCAGATAGCCGCCGGGCGCACTCGCCGGCACTTCGCTGACTCGTACGTGAAAACACAGGTACGCCTTATTGAAGTAACATGACGGCATACTGTCTTGCGCATGCAATATGATTTTGAGCGATCGGTTAGGTAGTTGCAGCTATTGGTATAGCGATGCAAATCTGCACACTGACACAGCTGCTGCACTAGCATATCGTCGCTTGCACAAGAAAATACAGATTATTCAATCAAATACGCGCGTACTTATCGAACGACTTTACAGTCGACATAAAACTTCTGTGCACGTCAACCAACGGAAAGAGCGAGAAACGGCTCTTGTACTCGGCAGTAACAGCTGATAATCCGCCCCAGATATCCTTGTAATTTTTGTATATTTTGTTTTCCATGTTATGAATTCTGAAAGAAAGTTGGCGCTGTTGGCCTTAGCCGCATGTCATGCGTGGCTGGCAGCAGTTTACATCTTATGAAGACGCAAGGTTTAGTTGGGAAAGACTATCGCGTCTGTGTTCAGAATGCGACCCGTGAAGCGAAACGGCGTGTTTTGTTTTTATCGGTTTGTTTACAGTGTAGTCAGCGCGGTGACACGTGGCGTGGTGGTAGAGCTTTAGTACTCGCCTGGTAATCTGGAGGTAGCGAGGTCGAATTCTGCTGGCCGAGTCTTTTTTTATATTTTTTAAGGCACTTTTTTTTTTACGAATGTCTCGAGTGTCTACGTTGCTCTAGTGGCCATTAGCCTGTGCCATAAACTAATTTTTGGCCACGAGTTAGAAGTTGCCGCTGTTCCTTGATTCGAAGGTGCCGCTGTTGGCGTTTAATGAAACGTTAATCACAAAACCATACTTTTGTTATCACTGAAAGTTATTCTACTAACATGACGCAATAAACTTGCATCTGTGGCGTCTACGCTCGAAGGCGTATGGTTACGAGACAAGTTACATTGTTTTGAGGCGTCGCGGTGATGAGATGCAGGCGCTACATTGTATACTTCGTCCGCTAAGGACGGAGTTCCAGACCACATTCACGCCGTATCGGCGCGAGAGTTGCATAGATTGGGAACTCCGCCTGAGTAGCAGAGCGTTCGCAGCCTCTTTTACTCTTCCTTCAAGGAAAGAGTACGTTCGGCGGCTAACTCTGCACTACTCCCCCCACGGAGTTAAGGAACTCTGGCGAGAGTAATGCAGTTGCCCTGCTCTTCAAGTACTCCCCTCTACTTCTGTGAGTGTAATGTTCTGGCGCGTTCGAGCACTCATTATGCTCATTATTCTAGCGCATCCAAGTAAACGTAAATGCGGCACTGGCTCATGATACCACCACTCTCGTGCCAGTGAAATGTCGCAGTTTTTCGTGCTCGGTAGTAGGTTGCAAGCCTGATGATCAGTGAGGACGCATTCGCCATCACTTGCCGAAAGATGAAGCGCAGCGCCTTGCCTGGCTGCAATGCATTGGCCTTCCGGCGACGCAGATGCATGCGCTTGTTTGTGATCGTCCCTGACAGCAGTTGCAGGGATGCGCCGCGGTGTGTCACGGTAAGGATCCATGATCCGTGCCAGTCTTTCCAAACGAGCGCGCACCGAGGCATCCATCCCGCAGAAACAGGCAGTAGACCACAAGATAACGCTAGTCAACAAAACAACGCCGCCCGCGTGCTCGGGGGGCAGGAATTCTTTGGGCACGTCATGCACACGCGACCTTGCGTGCCCCTGACGTGTTGCTCTCGCTCGGATTCCGGAGAAGGTAGGGAAGAGATTTGGCTTGCGAAGGCTACGCGGGGCGAGGGGCAAGGGTTTCGAGCTCGCCTCCTCGCATCATGGTTTCGCGCCGCTTCAATATACCGGTTTTCTCAGCTCGCAATGAACCGATTAAAAAAAATTCTTGTGGCATAATGCTCTTCATCGGACACACAACAACTGGCAGCGTCTAACTAAAATTTGTTATGAGGCCTGGTTAGAGGCCCTTTAAAGCCAAGCTTTCTATGCCTCACTGATTGGTCCGTGAGGGCCAAAAACGCACCGCAGGAAAGACAGCTAGCATTATGGAACTATCTGCACATCTGCGCACACAATATGCAACTACATGCGCATCTGCACGCGCACACAATAGAACAATGGCGCACGACATACGTATGGAGAGGACAAGTCAGTTTACATTCGCAGTTACACCAATGAGAAATAACGTCTTGTGTCTGGCGCAGCATAGCATCAGTTGCTTTTGCGCCATAAAAAACCAAATTAACTAACTAACTAACCAATGAGAAAAATGGGAACTGCAACGCCACCCTACCTAGATGAACTGTATATATCTGGACTGTATTGCGCGCGAAGTTTGCGATCGAGTGTAGTTCGACGATCAGGTGCGCTCGCTGTCGGGCATTCGCTCAGGCGATCCGCGCGGTAATTCTTCCCACGTGATTCGCGAGCACCATCCCGGTCTCGGTGATACCGCTGGGGTCAGGTCGTATGATAGGCAGAAGGACACCTTGGTGTGCGGCGAGGTACCTACCTTCAGCGCCGTGAACGCTTGCGTGTGCCCTCCGATGCCCGAAATTCCACCCAGTTCCTCATCCGACTAGTCACTCCTCCATGGCGTTCAGCTAGGTTGGACGTTGGAGTATAGGAGAATTCACGCCACCGTTCGCGGTGTTCAACGTATGTACCTTGCCGTTGACCTCGTTGAGAGCGTCATGAAAACCAAACAGAATATGCGCCTGAGGACTTCGTGCGCAGCGTCTTCCATATGTCCCTGGCGAGACCTGGCCAATCCGAAGCACTTAACGGTATGGCAGACGCTTCTGCAGTCGAGCTACCTAATGGTCTTGTGATTCCACAGGTTTGGCACATAGCCTCTAGGCTAGCTACAGACAGCGTCTTCATATTTAGTGGACCGGAGTTGAGCAGTGGCACTTACATCAGATGCATCTGGCTGTATCAGATGGAGCACGTCTCGCTGTGACGCGGAAAAGTTCCTGATAGAAGCGACGAAGAGCTTAAATCCACACAGTGCGGCGATCCTCATGTGTGCTGACTTTAACATCGATGTGGCGAAAGAGCATTGCAAATAGATCGACAGTATCATGCTAGATCGCTACTCGCTGAAAGTGAGTAGCTACAGAGACGCACCACGCAACACCGTTTCTGCACTGATCTCACTTTTGCGAGGAAGCGCTGCGACGTTACTATGGTAGAGCCACGGCCATGCAATCTCTCTCAGTGGGACAGTGATGGCTGTGGGCGGAACTGTGAAAGACGAGCTTGAGCGTTTCTTCTCCGTGTTCACAGCACAGCGAAGCGCGTATGTGTGACTGAAAGTGGGTAAGTGCCACTACTCATCTCGAGTCCACTAAATATGAAGACGCTGTCTGTAGCTAGCCTAGAGGGTATGTGCCAAACAGCTCCTAGAATAGCATAGGCATGTATATAAATACAGCAAGAAGGTGGGAAAGGAAAGTGAAGTTGAGGAGTAGGGGAGAGGGTAAAGCATAGCATAGCCATGTATAGTATACATAGTTTTCTCCTGACGTCATAGACAGGCTCTCTGAGGCGGGTGCCCCAAAATGGCGGCAACCCTGACTTTTTATCTCATTAGAGAGTGTCATTGCAGAGGAGGGGGACAGAGTCGCTCGGTCCCCGCGTTCTTCTGGGCTCTCGCCGCTTTCTTCTGTTCGCCAGCCGCGCCAAGGCGGATGCGTGGGGCACCGGCACTAATCTGATGTCACCGTTTCTTGCTCCGCGCGTTCGAGTAAGAGTTCACGCAGCATCTCAACCAACTGGTACCCTAAGAAGGTGGCCACGGTGACGTCAATGCAAACTATGTATAGTACAGCAAGGGAGTGGAAAGGGAACTGAGGGTGAGGAGCAGAAAAAGAGGATGGGAGAGGGCAACGCATAGCATATTCATGTATAGTATAGCATGCAGTGGAAAAGGTAAGTGAGGAGGGGGGAAGTTATACCGTTGCTTAGCGGAGGTGAGTTGGAGGTGGGAGACATGCAGGGGATCAAGTGGAGAGGAGAAAGGTGTGAGTGGAGATGAGAAACAGCGGTGCAGATGGTACGACGGAATCGGGTCTGGGAGAAGGCAATGGACGCGTCAATGGATGGATGGATGGATGCTATGAGCGCCCCTTTTGTAACGGGATGGTGACAAGTGTGACACCAGGCTCGACAAATAAAGAAAAAAAAACTTTTTCGTCTTTCCTTTTTTTTAAGTTAGCCTACTGCCTTAATTGCCCTTAATCTACTGCCTACTGCCTTAATTGTCTATTTCGAAAAAAAGAAAAGGAAATTCATAGCCCACTTGTCTGCCCTTTAGGGCAGAATGGCCTTATTTTTCGTGCTATTTATTTTTCTCCCTTCTCTGTAGTTTTCTGCCACCAATACACTAACTGTCTCTTATTTATTTATTTCTATCGCGCGCGTGTTCAGCCTTCCATTGTCGTCCCTAAAACCCAAGGCTTCATGTAGGCTCGCGCCTAAGCGCACACTTGGGTGTATGTCTCTACATTCAATCAGAACATGCTCCGTGGTTTCCTTATCTTGCCCACAGCATATGCATTGTTCTACTTATTTACGAAATCTCGCTTTACAACTACGAGTTCTCAGGCAAGGCATGTTGTTGGGCTAGTCGGTTCATGGTAACGTAAATGCTTAAACGGCGCGAAGAAGACGGGACAGAAAGAGGAACACATACATGCTTGTGTGTGTGTATGTGTTCCTCTTTCCCTCCCGTCTTCTTCGCGCAGTTTAAACCTTTACTTTCTCAGGCAACCCGATCTCGCTTCAAACAGTAATGTGCTTCCCCTTGAATTATCACAAAATGGCTCCCTCCTTATTTCAGTTTAGCCGTTTCGGCAGTTACTCAGAGCCGGTTTTTTCTCCAACGCTGCCATCCAGTTAATCGTGTCCGCCTCTTGGACTTTTCGTTTAACGCTCTTTCTTGCCATACCGCTTACACTGCCAGCCGTATATTTACTAGTCAGCCTCTTACTTCTTTTTCTCCACTGTGCGTCAATGCTCTTCCTACACAGATAACGGAACACCTTCTCTGCCAATCTACTCTCTTTCATATTCCTTAGCCTTTCTTCGAGTCTTATGTTGCTCTGAGCTTCCCTCGCCTGAAAACTTGTCCACCCCATATCGCCCTTTACAGCCTCATTTGTCGTCATCCCGTGTGCGCCCAGCGCAAGGCGTCCCACAGTCCTTTGATTTACATCCATTCCTGATTGCACCTTTGACCTCATGCATACCGGTGAGTTGCCAAAAGTAAGTCCCAGAGCAATTACACCTTTCCACAAGCCTCGAAGCACCTCGTACCTATTGTATCCTCACGACACTCTGTGCTTCATTATTGCAGCATTCCTCTTTCCCTTTGCCGCCGAGGCTTTTTCCCTGTACCTCAACGTATCTATCACCCTCATTTACACATACTACGAGGTACTTCTATTCGCTTACCCTCGGTATTTATTTGCCCTGTATTGACACCGCCTAATCATTGGGATCATTGAATACCATCAATCCACATTTTGTTACACTAAATCCTATTCCCAGAGCTTGTCCTACCCTTCCGCATATATCCTTCAGCCGCTGTATACCATCTCGACTTTCCGCAAATAAGACAATATCGTCCATATAAAATAAACCTGGAAGCTTTTGCCCAATCATCACGCCAGCTTGTTTGTGTGACAGATCAAAACCAATGTGGCCATCCTCTAGCGCTTTTTCCATCCTCACCATGTACGGCATGAATAACAGCGGGGACAAAGGACACCCTTGTCTTAGCCCCTTGCTAATATCAACGTTCTCTTTGCTACCTATTCCATCCCGTTATATGCAAACTGTTTTGTCTCGGTATATCTCCCTCAAAAGCTGTACACGGTCGTTGCCCATGCCCATTCCTTTCAATATATCCCACGAAATTTCCTGATTAACGTTGTCGTACGCACCAGTGATGTCCAGAAAAGCCACGTCCAAGGGCCTCGAGTTAAGGAACTCGAGCGCGCTCTAGCCGCAGGATCGCGCTCTTCTAAGCTTAATGGCTCAAAAGAGAGAGAGAGATGAAAACATTTATTGTGAAAAAAAAAAAGAGAGAGAGTTTGGGGGGCCAAAGCATGGCCCCGCTACATGGTCGGCGTCCCTAGTCCGGGACACCACATGACGAGGCCCCGACTCGCGCCCGTCCCACCAGAGTCGAGAGTGTGGGTGCGTGATCACGCAGTGCGCTGCGCGCGCTCCAAGCCTGGGACTGTGCAGGAAACCTCGTGCCCGCTGTGACTTCCAGAAAAATGACGTGTTTCCGAACCTCTCCACTGATGAAGTGCGGTCTCCTTCACCCCTCGTTCCTATTACCGCCTAGACGGATGCACCCTCAGGCACAATCGCCATCTTACACACTAAACTTTTTTTACACCCTTAAGGGTGTAAAAAGGGTGTTTCTAATACTTACACCCTTTTTTCCTTGGTGCAACACCCTTTTTGCTTTATATACACCCTAAGAGAAGGGTGTGCATGCAAAGAGGGTGTTAAAGCCTTTCATAAGGGTGTTAATGTAAGAGATAAAGGGTGCACATTTATAATTATAATAATAATTGTTGTGGTTTGGGGTCCTAAAACCGTCATATGATTATGAGAGACGCTGTAGTGGAGGGCTCTGGAAACTTAGTCCACGGGGGGGTTCTTTAACGTGCACCGAAGTCCACGTACGCAGGTCTCAAGCATATTCGCCTCCATCGAAAAATGCGGCCGGCATTCGAGCCCTCTGCCTGCGGGTCAGCACTCGAGCACCAAACCACTAGACCACCGTGGTGGCTGGTGCACATTTAAGCATTAAGCTGAATCCATGCTTGCATGCATAGGCGTGCGCAGGTTTCACCTTCAGAGGGGGGGGGAGGGGGGGGCGAAGGCTTATACCAGCGCCCCCGCTCCTTATTAAGTCAATGTATGGGGCAGACTTTGCGCCCCCCCCTCCTTAGGTGACTCGGGGGGGGGGCGCCCCCCCTGCCCCCCCCCTCGTGCGCACGACTATGCTTGCATGTTAGAATCACGCGCGTTGCGTAACGTGTCTGTTGTACTGCCTTTTCTAAGGTTACAATGTCGGTGGCATCCCAAAAACAAGGACATGGTGGAGCCATTGGCACATTGTTATTTCTCGTGATATTTTATTTTCACACTGACAAATCATGAAAAATCATTGCTTCACAGAACACTATTAGAACAATCGTGAAAATGTGCAAGAAAATCCACAAACACTTTCTTATGCGCACTGGTACGACATGCGTCCTACTGTTTTATATCTTCCTCAATAAATGTCAGCGAATATTTGTACGAACTACGCTCAGAACAAAGATCGGAAAGTTCGATCCATTACTCTGTGGAAAGACAAAAATATCTTTATGATATATCGGAAATCTTACGCGATTAATTATATCGATGGGCAAATTTCCGAAATGAGAAAGACCCTAAGATGTAGCGCCAACTTGGTAGCTGCGATAATCCGAAATCGTGGTGGCTATTAGAGCGCGCGTCGTTCTCACAAGCTTCTCCAGTACGAGACGTGCTTGATCAAAGAGGAAAACAAGGCACTACTTTCTGCAACCCGTGCGGGAGCACGGAGGGGTGATTATTTAAAATGGAAGGAAAGAAAGGACAGCAAATGGCACTGTGAGCGTGGCACAGCCGGCGCAGCGCCTTTGGGAAGGGGAGAATAGCATGAAAGAAGTGGTGAGAGGAGGCAAGGGAGAGCGGCAACGGCATATCAGCATGTACTATAGACGTCAGACTCTGGAGTTTTGCAGACACTTAGCGCCACCTGTCGGAACAGTTTTGGGTAGTGCAAAGTCCGGCTCCCTTGCATAGTTTGCTGTGCAACCAGGTGCAACTAGCGAGTTGGAAACAACGATTAACCTAAATATTTGGTGTGTTGGCGCGTTGAACACTCAGAAAAAGAGCTACGAATTTCTCTCCGCTAGTCGGAAGCTCAACCGAACCGCCATGAAGTGCGTGCCAGAACGACGGCGAAAGCAAGAGCAGACGCAACAGCTCCGCGCGCTACGAAGAAAGGCCAGAAAGGCTTCAGTCGACGCTACTGTTGCGTTGTGAATTGCCACGGACGTAAATGACTTCAGTTTTACCGATTTCCGTGGCTGTTGCACGAAGCAGAACGGCGAGAGCTCTGGATACGGGCCGTTGCGAACGTGTTGGGTAAGCGAATTACACGTGTTCTCCACGGCCGGTCGCATGGAAAGTGTGATAATGTGGGTCTCATGTTAGTGTTTCGAGTAGCCTTGACGTAGAACCGTGGTATCCTTGACTATGAAGCTCAGCACAGACCGCGGTGCGCGCCGTGCAGCAGTTAAATGCAGATTGGTGAAGCGCGCGATAAACATCGCGCACTCCGCGACCACCCATAATCTGAACTGGTCGTCATCACACAGCATCGCGCACGTACGCATTAAAGGTTCAGAGTTCCGGCTTTAACTAGAAAATGTTAACACGTGCGTCATACAAGCAAATCGCAAAATGTTCTTCGTGACCACCGCCAGGTTTTTCTTGCCCGTGGTTTCCGCGATTGCCGGAGCTATCTCGGAGGCCACGGTTATGCCTTTCGTTGTACAACGAGAAAGTGGACACGCACGTATCCCCATTTGCAGTATATTCAAACGGAAGACAACCGTCAAGTACATTCGAGGATGCGTAATAAAACAGTTCGACACACTGGAAACGAGAGATGGATGGAGAATGCAACTGCAAAGGCGAAAATCGCCGCGACCATTCGTGCCTGATAAAGCGAGCTTTGTACCACTGATCGTAAGAAACATTGCTCGTGTACGTACTTCATCGCTTTGACATTATGTATAGGCCCAAATGTGACGCAATTAGGGGTTACAGAACGCACGTCGGAGTGCCTCGAACTCGATGTCATGCGATGCTCGCTTGCGCTTGCGAGTTCAGCACGCCGAAATAACTGAAACATCTTTTGCATTGTAGCCGCAGTTCACTTTGATGAGCTTCCTAGTTTTCTGAAGCTAGGGGTGGATTGACGGAAGAAGCTTTCCAGGTCCTTGATTATTAGGAAACATCCCTCAACACGAGCGAAAGAGGGGGGGTTCTATAGTGGCCTATGCACATTCGCTTGCAGACGGCTCTCTTTGCACTACCCAGTTATGGCCAGGGCGGCGATGAGAGCGCTGGTGGCGGCGTTTTTCGCAGCGCCGCCTGGGCAGAGTCTGACGTCTATACGTTGTACTCTTGCCCCCTGCAAGTGACGCCTCTGTAAGCAGACGCGTCTAGAGCCGAGAGCGCTTAACGGCGCCAAAGCATGCCCAGGCGATGTTCAGAGCAGACTTCAGTCTCCCCCTCCCCCCTTCCCCCCCTTAAATTTAAAGAAGCAAAGCGAGCGGGGAGTGAGGGGCGCATAGAACGCACGATGCTTGCGCACTCTCTCAAGGACAAGGGTGGATTTGCGAGCGCCCTCAAGTTCTCAAGTGACGCAGTCATCCTACATTCCGACGTTGGCGCACCGCAGCGCACCGCTTCCTACACGAGCCAATTAGGATGCACATGTTTAGTTTAGAATATTTAATTAATAATCATCGTGTTTTAATGATAAGCGTGGTACAGAAACTCCCGCCTCAAAGCACAATGTTCCTCGAGTCGTAGCCACAAATCTCAAAGGCTGTGGTTTTTACTTCAAGCACAGATTTTTGTCAGCGACGAATACGTCACGGCCGCCACTATGATTTCCACTTCAAACATAGCGCAAAATACCTGCACTGTTGGCAACTGTGGTAGCTTCGGTAGCTCACTCCTCCATTGCCTCCATCGTGTGATCGCGTGTGCCGCCGTGCCGCCGAAGACGATTTCCTGTGTGGTATTCGCCGTGTATTGATGCGTTTTAATTGTTTTGTTGAGCTTGTTCGTCGCTTTCGCTGACCACGTTGCAACGTCGCTTTTTGTGCGCTGCGTAATCCGTGTCTTCTGACTGTACCGTACCTCCAAGCAAAACGATCGTACTCCTTGGGAGAAGGTTCCTTGGTCGCCGTGAAACAAGCAGTTCCGCATGTCCTGTTCTTCGGTCCCAAGTGCTGCTGTCATGCAGCTAATTACAGGCAAGTAACCGTTTATTTATTCAATTCTGTATTTGTTGAGAGCTCCAGTAATCGGTTATCACGCTCGACGAAAGTCGAGGCCTGTTTTTTGCAACAAGCTGCGCACCCGCATAGTTACGTATTTGAATGCTGGAAATGTGCGCTTGTACTATTGGGAGTTATGTACTGTTTACACCAGAGCAGTGTAGTTAATAGTAAAATTAGGTGTGCGAATTTCTGTATTACTTTACAGCTCGTGCATTTTTGCGTTCGGTCTGTGTGATTTGTTTACACGCGGACGTGCGTTCGCGCGCTCGCATTTACAGCATGTTTCGACATCGTAGGTAGGCCTGTTTCGATTCCCTTTAATGGTCGCAAGCCTTAATGTTGACGTTCTAACCGCATTATCCTCTCATTATAGTAATTTCACGCACACACACCTAAGAAAAAAAAACGTGTTGATGTGCGGGATGCGATCGGCTGCGACGAGACAGTGGCCGAACGAGTTCGCCGTGCGCCGTTGTACTTGATTCGCCGTGCATGCGGCTCAACTTCGCTCAGCTCCGGAACGCTGGTTGTCGTTCATTCTAAAGTTTGACGGCGGACATCGCTTTTCATAGAATGCAAATTTAAAGCACGGGTAGATTACTGAGACGCGTACTTTTATTTGTTCAACAATGTCACCTGTTTCGTAGAGACTTGGGTGTGTTATCGGCCTTGAGTGTACTAGAAGTTGGAACGTTCTCGAGTGTTTTCTATTGTTGCATTCACAAAGCGTGCACGATGCGGATTGTTTACGTTCTTACTGTTCTTTATTGAAAAAATTGGACGCTCCTGCCAAATATTTCATTTTATCAGTTGAATTCTTGAAATCGGTTGTAAATGTCTGTCCAAGCAATTTTCCCGAGCGAGAGCAAAACAGCATGGATAATCTGAGTTGCTTATGAATTCATATCTTTCTAAGTAGCACAAGCTCAAAGTTATGAGGAGATTTTTCCAATGTGATGTTTATAATGGTCCTATCCCTTAGTGCTTTTATGGAGACAGATCGCGTACTGTAGTCGAGGTTCTTAGCGCATGTAGCAATCTTGGTAGCTTTAAGTTTTCTCGGCTTGTTTTGGTTTAAATAAAATGTCTTGGAATATTAACTACGGCAAGGGACACATAAGCTGTGGGTGAAAGGGAAAGTGTGTGATTGTGAAGAGAAAGGCAGTGTGCCTTGACGCACGCCGTTCCTTCGCGGCAGCTACGGGTGAAATCGGAGAGAGAGAGAGAGCGGGTGACTTCGGCATGTGTGCTGTAAAAGGGAGAGAGAGGAGAGCGCGCCTTAAGTCGGCCTGGCCGTGCGTGCTGCGCGCGGCGGCGGTCGTAGCGGCTAAACGCATAGAAGGCCCGCGCGCCTTTTAAGTAATGTGCAGAACTGAGATGGCCGTAGCTTCGTGTGTTCTGTCGTTACGCGCGCCTGGATTGCGGTCGTAATATCGCTAAACGTCGGCAGTTGCGTTGAAGCAATAGGCAACACTATGCGCTTGCTTGTCTGTGTCCCCATCAAGAATGATTTGATTACAAGTGTTAGTGATAATTGAATTACATCTGTTCATATTTTACCTAAGCGCGAACACAATTCTGAATTATGTTCGCTCACAATTTAGACACGCTTAAATACAACAACGTACCGTGCAAATATGATCTCGCGTTTCTAAAGTGACCTTATATAATGATGTTTTTTTTTTCGCACTTTTGCCCGCTGTCATGGAGGGAGTGTTTTTTTTTTCCTCGCTACACAAACTTGAACAAGCCCTCACACATTGACGTGTTTTTTAGACTGTACAGATTTTTTATAAAAATTCCATGGCACTCAGGCTCCTGTCGTTCTGGCACACAAATTTTATGTCAAGGCGGAAATACTTTTCCGCATCTGAAATGACGTCGATGCGACTAATCAACAAAAGTGTTTAATTAACTTTTTAATTGAGGACTTCAGTGCTGTTTGTATTAGAAAGTTGTATTGCATGATAATTTATGACATACCTATTTTTTTAGAAATCACGATGGTTGCTTCTCCCACTCCTTTGAAGACGCAACCTTCGTGATTTCTAAAAAATAAGTATGTCATAAATCACCATGCTCTACAACTTTCTAATGTAAACAACGAAGGAACGAAGTTGAAATTTTAAGGGCTCGCTTTTCTTTGTTAGACACAATATTAGAACTAACAGATGATAAATATTATTGTCTGTTATTTCTCAATAATATGACAACACTCAAGTCACCAATTAAAAAGCTGCGCTCCCATGATCAGCTCACGGCTGTCCGGCGGGCCGGAAGGCTCGGCTGTTCCGTGAGGTACTCGGAAGGCCGGCTTGCCGGTCTCTACGTGGGACTGAGCCGGGTGCGCGACCCAGTCGCGTTGCGCAGGCCCAATAAAGTTGTTTTCCATTCCATTTCATCACGAAGGTTGCGCGTGGTACGAATTTCAGTGGCGAAATCGAAACTGATCGGGTCCGGCGCGCACGAAGCTCGGACTCCCTGTTGCCTAACACCAGAACGACCCTTGTCAGGGAAGTGACAAAATTTAAATGAAGGCGAGCCGAAGCTGAATCTGGCCGGAAAAATCTCCAAGCATACGGAAACACACAAGTGGACAGCTTGTCATTTCCATGTGATGGGTGGTGCTTATCTGTTTCTTTCACAAACTATAAAGGGGCGCGAAAATCTAGCTCGCCTGTCTGCAAGAAGCACCGAAATGGCTGCCCCAGAGTTTTATGCTTCCCAGACAGAGAAAAGGTTGATATTGCGGTTTTCTATTGCATAGTCTGAAAGAAATGGATAAGCACCAAACATTACACGCAAAAGGTGATACGCTGACCAATAATCTCTCGCATGTTGCCTGGAGGCATGAAGTCTGCCAGCACGAGAACCTCACGATGAATGAACAAAAGACAACTTAAAAGCTCGTATTTTCTTTTAAAATACTACTTTAATCAAAACCAACAGACAATATACCCAAGGAAGGTATGGGGACGTTATTTCTAGTCTTAACTGTACTGTGGTAATTATCAGGCAACTTATACAATTATATATATTTTACAGTTCACAGTGAAATACAAATACTTAGTGGGTAATCTTCTATTTGTATTGGGAAGACGGGATATCTTGGTGCCCGCAGAAACTACTGTTAAAGATATGAAGAACACTGTAGACGAGGCTGCTCGTTGTGAGATGTTCGACATTTTCTTTCAGAATGTTGGCTGCTGTTTATTCTATGCAGTTCTGGGATGACTTCACAACTCTGACGAAGATAACACCACTCCACAAGGTTTCACAAGCCACTGATACATTATCTAAGCGATGAAAAAAGTCTGTTGGAATGAACATGCTATGCAAATATTGCCAAGAGCATGGAAAATGGATCCCACGAGGCTCAGAACGAGACGTGAGTACACCAGAATGTTAGTGCAGCTTGGCTTGTAGTTGAATTGCAAGCGCTGTACACGTTAAATTTGCAAAAAAAAATATTACAGTCATTGTGTTTTTATAGAGACCCACACTTATTTTTCTACACAACAGACATTCAAGCGGTGCCCAGCGTACCACTGTCATCGATGTGCAAAGAAGTTTAATTCTATGCGCTATCATGGATCGGAAAAATTTTCTTTGTCATGAAACTAACAAAGCTGTTCGAGGAGCTGCTGCCACTGAACTTACAATTACCCTCGTTTTTCTTTTAGCCAATTAAGTCGGTTAGGTTGCTGAGGGCATATGTACCTTTCATTATATACCAATCGGTATATTTATTGACTTATTGTGTCTTTGCGGCATTTGAAATGGTGCAGTCTGCCTTATCAGAGTAGAAATAACTCATTACCATTCTTAGAATATTATATACATGCACTGGAAATGAAACATGTCCATTTACGTATCTAATATTTACTTCTTGATATATACCTTTTCTTATTTTTTTTATTCAGTGCCTGCAAATTTATTATGTTTATTTCGTATACTTACCATTTATTGTTATAATGACACAGCTTTAAAGAAAGGTCAGAGCACATGGAGAACATGAGCAAGAAAAGGTGTGTTCACACACACGTGCACACACCCAGATGGTCTGAGGGTACTTCAGTCTTGTCAGCTGGGCCACGTAGCTCATGGATACAATCGTCTGAACAGCTCCCTACTAAGAGGCTGGCACAAGGGAATTGTGTCCATACGTATTAGGAGGCCAACCTCTCAGACCTGTCAGCAAAGTCCTTTCAATGGGTCTGAAGTTTGCAGTTCATAGCGGCTATGTGTGTCCCTTTTTCTGTCTGTGTTTTCCTTCAAGTGCTACCTTTCTTATAAATTGATTGACAACATGCCCAGACTGCCACCATTACACTGCATGTTTCAAACAGCACAAATGAGAAAAACACAGAAGATGACTGAATAACACAAACGCTTGTGTTGTTTAGTCCTCTTTTATGTGTTTTTGTTTTTCGCGCTGTTTAACGCATGAAATCAAACCACCTGGCCCAACTCACCCTTTTGCTGCAGTTCATCACACTTGCGTCATTGATCCTTACTCCTACTCAACACCCGCTCTTAAAGCCTTAAAGAATATTTTTCAAACAAGAAAATAATTAGGCAGTACATTCATGGCCCTCCTGTGTAGAAATACTCACAGCTTGAATAGGCTTACATTCAAATGTAGGAGTGTAACAGCTTCATTCCTATTATCCTTAATCACTGCCTAAAATTTTTATTTATGTGTTCTGTGAAAGTTGGCTATCACATTTGTGTTGCACGCAAGCATGGTAAAGTGAACACATTACCCTATTGATCCACTGCTTTCTTGAATGAACACTGCACAAGCTTCTTGAAAGCAAGTAATGAGAAAATAATAAACAGGGGATGTGTACTGGAGCATACGTTTCTACAAGTGGACTTATTTTTTTTCATGGCTGCAACTGATTTTTCCTTAGCGCTTGTGTGTATGTGCTTCATACCCTCTTCTCCAATCCAAACAAATGGAGGACAGGGCGACTGCCAACGCGGGGATAGGGGACGATGATAGGTCGCCGCGACGAAATTGTTGAGGGAAAAGGGAACAGGTATTCCGTCAACAAAAAAGGAAAAGAGCGAGAAGAAAAAGGCGGGGAGGAAGTACACGTTTCGCTGTATTATGGTTGTCAATTAGTAATGGCAGGACAGAACTTGTTAGAAGAAAGCCTTAACACTCATCGCTTTCCATTGCTTATGTACCATATCGCATGCATTCAAGAGCCTCCTTTGAAACGTTTCTACCTGTTGGCTGGAGTATATTAAACTTGTGAATATAAGTTATGACTATATTTTCTATCTCTTGCGGACCGGAAGTTTGAAGAATGTGATGTTTGATGTCGTGGAAGTTGTGCCGTGCTACACTAAAATGCTGTGACGACGAAGACATTACCGAAAACAGTGGCACAGCATATTAATGAAGCAGGATTTGCCCTCAAAGCTTACATCCTTCAGTCAACCTTGCGGTCACCAAGAGAGAGAAAATACAGTCATACTTTATCCACAAGTTTCTTACACTCCATCCAGGGTGTGTAAACGTTTCAAAGGGGGCTCTTGAATCCATGCTATATGGCACACAGACAAAGGAAACCGATGAGTGTTCCCTCTGGCAATTTCTGAACAACCACTGTTAACCGAAAACAATAATACAGCGAAACGTGTACCTTCCACCCCCCCCTTCCCTGTGATCTTCTATTTTTCTTTTTTTTTTCACAGAAAGCTTTGTTCACTCACCCAGTTGGTCACGGCGACCTCTCATACTCCCCCTCTCCCCCCCCCCCCACCCCGCGTTTGAATTTGCCGACTCCTCCTCCTTTGTTTGGATTGGAGGAGAGGGTATAAAGCATAACCACAAAATCGCTCAGGAAATCATTTGCAGCCTGGAAAAAAGTCGGTCCAGTTGTCGAAACGTCGGCTCCAGTACACACACCCTATTTCCAAATTTCTCATGCCAAGCTTCCATCCTGCCATTCTTTTGAAAGCAGGTAGTTACAGATACTGTTGAAATGCTTCACTAACTTTGTTATGAATGCTTAAAATCATTCATTGCTTCCTACTGAAATAATCTTCCATAATTTTAATTTTTTTACAGACATCCTGGCGCATGCAGCACTGACTGTAGTTTCTGTGAACATGAAGGAATGAACAGCACACACAGCTTCATTTGTGCAAGAGAAGGTGAGTATACAGAACATTAAGTACCCAATGTCACTGCATGTTAGCAAACGAAAATTGAAACAAACTGCATGGCAGCCAAGTAGCTATTGTTAGCCGAGGCCAATTGTGCAGTTACGACAGCTATGCCATTGTACCAAAACAAGAGATGCCAATAGATAACGTGTGACACAGATGCTTTTATTGCTCTGACAGATGTAAATGCATAAATTGTGAGGGTCAGCCAGTATTTTTTTTGTAATGCATGACATTGCATTTTGCTCTTCCATTCATTTTCTGTTAATGATACCTTGCAGTGTATATAATAACCTTGCAACATAGGCTCACTTTAGCCAGCACATAATTTCAAGATGGTTTTTTGTCATTGAGAGCATTGTTTTGCATGTCACTTTGCAAGACAGCAGTTGATCCTGCAAGCGTATACTAGTTTTTTATCTGATGAGTGTAAGCAAGAATCAATTAACATAATTGCTATGGATACACGATTGCGAGGCCTCGGGTCGTTTTTGTGCCTTTTTTGTTTGCTTAGTGACATCCACTACTTTTACGCAGTGAGAAATCACTCAAGAAATTCATACGAGATGATCTTCTGTCAGCGTTATTGTGTCTATGCTTGTGAAGGGCATTTTTCTCATGTAATTGTGCATGTCAGCTGTATACTAACACAGTTTACTTCATTTTAAGTGGTGTTTCATACACTTAACACAAATGTTCTGTGTTTTATGTTATCTGTTCATACAACTTCTGGTGGTGTGATGCAACAAGCACATTCATTGTACATTTCACTGTAATATTTTGTATGATAGTTCCTTTCTTGTTAAGGTAATTGGTTTTACTTTAAAGGCACTCGCTATTTTACTGCCGCATTTAATCATAGGTGAACGTGCTTCGTTGTACTTATATGTAAAAGAAAAGGCATACTTAAAATATTCAGTGCTCCTGAACGTTATTTATTCCATGTCAGGATTTCAAAATTCTTAGAGTATGAATTGAAAAACACAAGCAGAGAATAGCAGTGTGATGAGCAATACAGTTGCAGGGTGACTGAATTGCACAGCAAATAAAACTAAATTGCAAAACAAAAAACCTGACAAAACGACAACAAAATACCGTACGCATACTGCGGGGCATGCATCATTCACATCTTCACTTAACGGGGACAAATTCTTGTTTTCTTTTCTGTTTTTGTGTCACACCGTTCATTTATGTGAGCTGATGCAGAATAAAGAAGTAATTATATTTACAGCAATTGTTTTCAATAACCTCTCACGCATTTTCAAGCCTCTTAACGAGGCAAAGACAATGGAGAGGAATGGATACATAAAAATGAGCGCGTAGTCTCAAAAGTGGCGATTAGCCACATTCAATGACACGACTCCTTTAGCACTCAGGAAAATGCAGAACATAGTTGCAGTATTTAACATTTAGTTACTTGGCAATGTGACTGCTAGAGAACTCTAGACGCTGCTCCCCTGATTTTGTGGGATACACTATATAGTTTCAATCTCCCACTTAAAAGAGGGTTATGGTGCCCACATTAGAATTGACCTTTTGCTCCCTCATAACTCTGTGGCTAATTAGCGTATCTGCTATGTTTAAGGCAAGTTTTGTCTTGTCATGTTCACGAGAGCAACTTTTTGCACTGTACAAGATTTGAGCAAAGCCGCATAGCAAATTCTTATGCACAAAATATTCTTCTCACTTTTTCGATACAGGATGACATACCAGCAACACCATGTGTGGTCCCGAAGGATTCAGATTTCTTGTGGCTTATGGTCGATCATTCGAAATGCTTCAAGGTTATGACTACAGAGGATGGACTTGCATAGATAATGTGTGCATACTGGCTCTTTATTCCGCAGTGAGACCGCAAAGCTTTCAACACGCCTGTAGTGCTTGAGCGATTTTTTTCTGGACCTCGGGAAGACAACGCCGAGGTCTGTTTTCATTAAGTTTCTCAACATTGTTGTCAAAGCCTCCTGTTCTTAGCTTACCACCGCCTTGGGACAACAATGTGAATCATCTTTGTTCTAGTATTAACTGCGCCATGTATTCTTTTGTTATTTTATACAATGTGCCAGTTTTACCTTCTAAATCGTATTGGCAAGCCAACATGCAGTGTGCTATTGCGATTTCATTTACATGGTAGAGAACGTGTAAAATTTCATAATAAATGTATGTTTGTTTTCAGTTATGAAAAATGTGTTGTTTACATGTTCTTCGCATTTATCCTATGGAAATAGATATTTAATTACAGAAGGTGTGAAGAACAGCTTTCTCTAAAAGTGAAAACGATGTTTATAAGAGCAGCACTGTTATTTATGTATAAGCAGAATGTTTGAAATGAGCTAGATAACGCTGAACTCGCATGGTTTCGCCATACCAGGTTTAACTGCAAATCAAGTTGCCGAAACGTGTATATGTCTGCATCCTGCGTGAGGCGTGCACACTGCTATGAGAATCATGTCTTCAATTGAACATTGTGTGTGTGTGTGTGTGTGTGTGTGTGTGTGTGTGTGTGTGTGTGTGTGTGTGTGTGTGTGTGTGTGTGTGTGTGTGTGTGTGTGTGTGTGTACACACATGCACATGCATACAGACGAATAACCCTCTTCTGTCTCGACTCACAGAGCCTCGAGTGGATATACATGAGATGCTTACTCTATGTCAGACTCCAAATATTTATATTTAATTCTATGACATGAAAAGGCAGTCTGAATTCTATATATAAATATAAGCAAGCTTACTGAAATGCATTGACGTTTCTAAAAGCCTTGTTTGCGAAGCGGACGAAACGAAGTGCCTTTTCTGTTATTACCTTTTGCAGTACCTAGTCTCATGTCTTGTGCGTGCCCATTCGAGGCTCTTTGAGTGTCGATATAGCAGAGTGTGCACACCCTTCCAACACCCACGAAGAAGGGTGCTAAAATGCACGAACACCCTAACACCCTAATTTTATTTTGCTGGACACCCTTCTTCTAGGGTGTTGAGATAACACCCTGTCAGAAGGGTGTAGGCCAAAACACCCTTAGGGTGTCCCTCTGGCGACAAGCCAGTTTACACCCTTAAGGGTGTAAAAAAGTTTAGTGTGTAGCGTGCTGGCGAGGTTGTGGTGCCGCGATCGGAAAATGACGAACCAATCACTACTTGCCACACGCACAAGTGCGTAGCCTATTCCCGAATAGTCACAGTGCGGTGACTTCATGTTGCTATGTGTACGTACTTCCGCAAGTTCTCATGTTGTTTTGCAATAGTGCACCTCTGAGAGCCTCAAGGACGTATACCTTGCCTAGCACGCGTAAACCGTTGCTGCTGCCTGCGTCGCCGCGCGTCAAGTTCTATGACTTCGCCATTGTTCAGCAAGAGCTGAAGGAAATTGTTAAGAATGCGCGATGTGCGATAGCGGTTGCGAAAGTAACGTAACGTTACCGCCATGTGACTCGCTCATGCTACCGAAAGCAGACGGTAAAAATCGCTGTTTCTCCGAAGGTGTCGATGTAAAGCGCACTACGGTGTCAGCTTTGGAGCCCGGAGCGCGCTAACCTAACGCGCTCAAAGTGCAGCCGCGCCGAGTGCAGAAGGAGGGACGTTAAGGAAGAAGTCCTAGCATTTTCAGGCAATAACGCAAGGAATCACACGGACGGCGAAAAAAGCAAGACGTGTCTTCTTTCTTGTCCTCGTCTTTTGAGCGCGCTAAAAAAGTTTATTGGCCTCGAGGGCCACCACTGGAAACACCGGCGCCACCGTCGGCGTGACGTGCTTGGCAGGATCACGCGGTATCGGCGGCCGCGTCGGCTGCTTGCGGAGCGCTGCCGCGTGCTTTGTAAATGATTTTCAAGCTCCACCTGCGCTGCGGTCGGTACGAATGCGGAGGTTTTTTTCGCATTCTGAACACAACTGAACCGATTGTAACAGGACTGGCTGCCTCCGAAAGCGATGAACATGCTGATCTTACTGCTCGGTGCCGTAGTGCCGGACGTACGCAACGAAGTCCGGTATAAGCCTGCACCGATGCCCGTGGGACAAGAAACTGCGTGAAGAGTGCGTAGTGGTCCTAAGAACAGGCAAGCAGCGATCGGCTACGAGTCATGTGTACAACAAGCACTTCCGCGACGACGATTTTCGCTACTGCGTCGGGGCTGTGATGTTGAGTAGCAGAAAGTGCGCACTGCAACGATCGTCCGCGCGCGCTTCCCGTAGGCTAATGGTGCTTATCAACCGCAGTATGGAAAAAAAAGCGCTGCCTTTTGCATCCTGCGATACCATCTCAGAACGTTCCTGTGCGACCTCTTGATCGTCGGCCCCGTGCTCAGTGTCTCCAATATGGGCCTGCAGATACTTGAGTGACTGTTTAGATACGTTGGATTTAAAAAACTCGCAAGATTCCTTGCACATTCCAATAAGATGACCGGAAGGCGAAAGCCACCTTCTTCTCCTTCTTGTCAATGTATTCATTTTCCTCGCCCGGCTCCAAAAACTTCTTGCACCTAACGAGGTTTTGCACTGCCTCCGTGATCGGCCCACCAATCACGGAGGCTGTGCAAAGCGACCATGTCGTGTCAACACGTCATCATGTGACATCACGTTATGTGGCGTCATGGCGACGTCAGGACGCCTTCACAAATTTGGCCATTCTGTGACCACCATATGTGATGGCCACATATGGTGACGTCATCACGTGATGGTGATTTTTTTGCATTACTCCTGCCGGCGCTGACGAGGCGGGATGCCAACGGTCAATCTTCCCTTTTGATGAGGCATCGAAGGGTTTCGCCTTCATAACCTATATGCGACGTTTGCTGGTGGATGCACCTAGCGATCGAGTCAAATGCTGCGGCTGATGTGTGCTGCATTTATGTTGGCAATAACATTCTTTCCGTGAATCGTGCATTCTCATGACGCAAACGCTACGTGCAAAAAAGCCCAAATTTACTTGTGCCACTCTCAAACTCAAGTTGGGCCTATCCAACCCCATGCATTTTTTTGTAGCCTTATTTATTTATGTGGAAAAGATGCCGCGCTGTTGGCGTTAGACTCTGCATACTTCCCTTATTGCTGGGCAACTCGCCACATAATGCTGGGCATTAAAATTTTGCATTTCACTCTCTACGTGTTGTTACCTGCTTTGCAGCTGCAGGTTGCTGCAATAACTTCCCTTTCTTTCACCGCTATTTCAAGTCAGGTCGGTCCTTGTTCACATCGACGTTTGCAAAACAAGTGCGGCGAACGTTACTGTATTTTCATGTATGCTACTGCATGGCCTCGTAGACCACTTCTTTTCCATGAGCAATCTCGAAGTGGTGAAGCTTTGGTCCGTGAATTTGTTGATGGCAGAGAGCGGCAAGTTCAGTGGAATGCAATGGGAACTATAATTAACGTATAAAGAAAGGCATCGCTTTTTCTCGCGCTTTGTGTGACTACCAAACGAAACGAACACACTGAAATAACAGGAGCAGCGGCAATTGCTCGCTTAGAAGACCGATCTATATGCAGTGCGAGGCAACATGTCAAATGACATTGAAATATACATTAATTTTGACCAAAAAGAAACGAAAAAAAAATGTTGAATCGTCTGGACCGGAAATCACAAGTTCCCATAGGCGCGCCGAAGTCGTAGTTGTAACAAAAGAAAAAAAAAATTGGAACTGCTCTGATAGCGTTCGCGCAACAATAGGTTTTGTGTACTCACAAATTCTCATATTTTGCGGCCTAAAGTTTACGGCGCGGCACCAAAAAACGCTCGTAGCGAAAGCGAAACCATCAGTACGAACATATACATGCAGACGCTCATACATGCAAAAGCTCCGTCGGTCGCCGCGAACCCGTGCGATCATAGGCTTGAGGCTTCTTTCTGTTATGCTCCATTTATGTATACAGGCGTCTACTCTAACAAAATGTTTCACATAGTTTGTACTCAGCGACTGACTACATTTTACGCCAGAAGCCGGTTCAGGGGTCTCATCGCGGCGACCGCGTGAAGCGGGCGCTCCGTTTTCTGCAAAGAGACAGCGACTGTAAACTATGTTGTGCTGTCTTTTCGTCGAAAATTATTATTTTAACAGTACATAACATATTTCGTTTCGAAAGTACGCACAGAAATGTTCTGGAGCGCTTCCGCGAGGTGTTTTGTAGGCCGCCGACAGCAAATCTTATGGGGAGCGCGCGGCGGTATCCTACCTAGCACGCAATCGAGGCGCGCCCGATAGAGGGCGACTCCGTAACTCCTCGAGGCCAATATATGGATACATACCAACTTGCCCAGTTATCAGTCTTACAGCAAGACGAGACTCAGAGCTAACCAATCTTTTTGAGCCATAAAGGCCTGGACACACGTAAACGTTGCAGCGCGTCAGGGGCGTGGCTTTCTGCCGCGGCGCCGCGTCCTCTCCCTATTGAGAGAGAGGGCGCGCAGCTCCGCGCCTTCTCTCTCCATAGGTAGAGATCACGGCATCGCGTCAAAAGACCACGCACTGACACGCTGCAACGGGTACGTGTGGTCAGGCCTTTAGTAATCCGCTCACAAAAAGCGCTCAAAACAAGGCGCAAGCAGCTGGTCATGGAAACGCCATTTCTTTGAGTAAATTTCTAGTGCCCCCAAGAGGCGAACGTCCAATAAACGTAAAAGTTAAGACGTTCTCAGAATACGTAAGGAACAAGACTCGTATCTTTTTGGATTTCACTACACCCTCATCATCAGTAGCAGTTTCCACACACAGGTGGAGTTCATTTCGCAGAGTAAAGCAAATCCTTAATGTCCAAAGAAACGCTAGGAAAGTTGCCACTGGCATTGTCGTTTACAAGATATATGACGTAGTTGGAACGGATCATCAGAAAAAATTGGGGGACCCTTAAGCTTCGCCTTTAAGAGTTGAACGCGATAGCGATATCCTGTCCCTGGTGCGTACTTCAACCACTTAGTATGCACCCACTACGTGGTGTTCAGGGAATACTCGCCGTAACGTGTGTGCCTTTTGTAATGGGTGGCTGGCTTTAAAGAGACACTAAAGGGGAAAACGATTTTTCGCGTATTAGTTAAGCACAATTTCACAATCCCGAAAACACCACTCTCACCGCGACACGACGCTTGGTAAGCGAGAAAACACGCGAAAAGAAAATGCGGATGGATGACGCCACCTTTAGATTCCCGCACCAAACACCGTGACGTCATAGATTCCGAAGGCGTCTACTGAGTCCTACGTAGCTTCTAATGAATAAAAATGAGGTGCATTGTCATCTGTGGGTGCCATAGACTTAGCATACGAAGTTTCAGAAAATTTCATCGGGCCAATGTCACGAAAATACGAAAAATACATTTGGAATCTCTGACGTCACGCGCGCAGATATCGGCACCAAATTTTAAAAAAAATAAAACTTTAACCTTGATTTTCTCCGCTAATAGTGAACCTATGATAATGAAACATATGACATTAGAGTTATCCGAGTGCATTTTGTCAACCTAAACCAAGTCATTGTTTCACTTTAGTGTCCCTTTAAACCACGAAACGTTTATGATAGTCACACATTCTGACGCCCGATGG